>SKCR01019403.1:0-64609 GCA_019454045.1 Zanthoxylum bungeanum | reverse complement strand
ATACGTAGTTTCGTCATAACACTGAAAAAGTTTAAAACTTTACAGTTCATTTGGTTATTGAAACATTTAAGGAACAGAAGAAATGGCCAAAAATTTCTCTTTTTTTTGCCACAATAACTCACCAGCAGCGTCAGCTGGAGCATAAGAGGAGTTGTTAGGGCTGGCGCTGTAACTTTTCTGCTCATAGTAATCTGACTGGCTGCATTGGACAGAAAGCTTCTTCTTTTTTGTTGGGATATTTACAGTTACAGAAATGGAACCAAAGCTGTTGCCTTTTGAATTGGACAAAGAGTGACGAGGGCATAGTTTAGGGTTTAGGGTTTGAGAAGATAGAAACTGAAGCTGCAACATCTTTTCAATTTTTGCAAGTGACAAAAAAAGGCAGGGGTTAAAGTTTCTAGAGAACTTAAAAGGATGATTTGTGATATCCTGGTCCAGGGTCTACGGTTATAACAATATACAGTCCAAAGAAATGCCACGTGGGTGATGTTAATTAGCTGACGTGGACAATCCGGGTGAAAAAGTGAGCTTTCTTGTTCCTTTTACAACCACACACATTTTACAAGTCCCATGGGTTATACGATCTCTGTCTCTGTGTATAGGGATTGAAGGATTCATGAAAAATGTCATCAATTTGTTGTTCTTTTGGAGTCTTTGTGCCTCAAAGGAGGCTTTTTCACCCCAAGAGAAGAGTCAGCTTCAGTCCTTGCTCAATGAGCTCTTCAACTAATGATGATTCAGTTTCAGTGCCCAAACAAAGCCAGGCAAAGCAATCACTTGATTTGTTATATTTCTGAATTTCTCACTCGAATGTTTTGTTTCAGCCCAAATTTATTATAATATGTACTAATTCTTCTGTTTCTTGTCATGGCAGTTGGGTTATGATCCTTCAGAGGAGTTATTTGGGCTCTGGGTTGATTTAAAGCCAAGGTTTAATCTCTGGTTCTTTCATAGTTTCATTTCTTTTATGTCATCAAAATGTGAACTGATCTCTCATGTGGGTACATAATTGTTTACTAACAAATTATTGGCAGATTATATGCTGTTTCTGGGTTTATAGTTAAAAATTAGGTATTTTCCTTCCATATAATTGGAAGAGAATTTTATTCTAATTTTTGCATTAATGATAATGAATCAAGTCACTTCGTTTAGTAGACTTAAGTTTAGCTTTTAGTTTACTGGTGTTCCAAACAAAGAGTAAATTTCAAAATTTCACTTTATTCTTTTTCCAATGTCTATTTGCAGCCACATTATTTAGGATGTGTGTCATTCAGGTTTTATAGTTTTGCCTTATTTCTTCTAGGGTGTTAAAAGCTAAAGTTTTTAATCATTTTTGTCATTTTAGACTTGGCTTCTAAAACGATGTCTGTTTATGGTGTTAAGTCCATTCCATCTTAACCACTGCAGCTTTCTTCTGTTCATGAAATGCTAATCAGCAGAATTTCCTTTGTTTTTCTGGTCTTTTTACCTACAAAAATAGATATGACATCTGATATATGAAATTCATTTCAGGAATGCAGCACCTGGCACACCGAAACCAAGGTCCTGGTTTGGTCCAAATGGTCAGTATATCAGAGAGCTTCCTTGCCCTAGTTGCAGGGGGAGAGGTTATACTCCATGTACAACGTGTGGAATAGAAAGAACCCGCTCAGACTGTTCTTCATGTAATGGAAAGGTACATGCTTTTGCAAACTCCGTGTAGCTTGTGAGTTCCTTGCATTTGTCAATTTTTTTTATGGTCTTCTCGAGTGCGTTGCTATCAATTATTTGTGCTGATTTGAAGCACAAAAATCTGTCTGGTAAGGCAGTATTTTTCTTCAACATATTACTACTACTGGTACTAAGTCTTCATTCTTGACAGGGTATTATGACTTGCCGCCAATGCTTGGGTGATTGTGTCATATGGGAAGAGTCAATTGATGAGCGACCATGGGAGAAGGCTCATTCGATGTAACTTCTAAATATCATGCTTTTACCTAATGTACTTCTTGGTTCATAAAAATAAAATGAAGAAAAAAATCCACTCTTTTTGCCATTGCCTGCACGTTTGTCATATCCAAATTCTCTTCCTCATATAGTCACTAATGGAAGTGATCTTTCGGCTACACTCTCATTTTCATGTCGAAATATTTATGTCTCGTGTTGTGTAAAACCTTGTACACTACCTTTTTTGCTCTTTGACATTTCATGTCACTGTCTATTCATTTTGCTATCTACTGGATGTTACTCTCCAAAAACATTTTTCTTTTATCTTCTGCTTCTTTTTTCCCTAAATAAGTGGCTTTGTATTTAAAGCTTTTTTTGGTGCTCCTTTGTTCCAGTTCTCCCCTCAAAGTGAAGGAAGATGATGAAGTAGACAGCTTAGAGATAAAAGTGGGCGTGAAGAAAAAATCAAGGCGCGTCTACCATTCACCACCTCCTGAAGTTGGACTGAAGATCAGCCGATCTCTAAAAGTTAGTTGGCTGGTTCAATCATATTTATTATGTAGTAAACATCACATCACATGATATCTTTTGCATAATAATGCATTCGAGTAGTATACTACTAAGTAAAATTCTTGTTATTGTTACTTGTGATAGTGATAAGTTTTGCTCATAGACATACAATAGATATGTTTGTTCTTTAATGTCATCTTTATAAAGTGGGAAGGACTTCTGTATATTGGCTAGTGAATTTAATCTTCCTTATTTAGTTGGATGATTGCAGAGTCTCAATGCCAAAACTGGACTATTTAGTAAGAGGATGAAAATTATCCATCGTGATCCTAAGCTGCATGCACAGAGAGTGGCTGCAATTAAGGTATGGAAGGTTACAATCTGTTATTGCTAGCGCATCATGGCTTTACACATGATTGTGTGTCTGAATCTTCATTAGTCTTGACATCCTAAAATATGAACTTTAGGCATTTGGATAAATGGCCATGAAAATAACTTCCATAACATTCTATTGCCTTTCATATTCCAACAGAGACTTATAGTAAACAGCACATGGCTTTGCAGCAAGTTTATTTGAATTAAAACCTCTAATGTGTTCAACAAGAGGGCATTCATCCATGAGAAAATACTTTAGGCTTCAATTAGACCTCTTCAAATTTCATTTAATATCTTATACACAAGCAAATTGATAGATTTCATCATATTCTTTATTGCTATAGACTTCTGTGATGCCCTTTATTTACCTATGTTTCTCTGTTGAAAGCTGTGAAGTCTGGGAGTATGCTAAAACTTTTAGTAGAATTGCCATTAACCCGAAAGCAAAATGTATTGAACTTTTAATTTCTGACAAAAATTGAAAATAATTTCTAACTTGTGCTTGTCATCTTTTATCCAGAAAGCCAAGGGAACTGCTGCAGCAAGAAAACATGCTTCGGAAACCCTGAAAGCTTTCTTTAGTGACCCAGAAAATCGTAGGAAGCGGAGTGTTTCCATGAAAGGTGAGCTCATGTGTTCCTTTAAATTTGCCGTTTGACAACTTTTAGTGGTATTTTTTGTCACTTTTTTGCCTGAGCTTATACTGAAGTGTAATACTTAGGTTAGTATTGCTGCTTTTTTTTTCTTGTTTCCACCTGACATCAACAGATGGAGCTTCCTCTTTATGTTGCAGGAGTGAGATTTTACTGCAACCACTGCGGACGGGAGGGGCACAGGAAATTCTACTGTCCAGAACTTAAGGATAGCTTGATAGATAGAGGATTCAAATGTCGGTTATGTGGCGAAAGAGGCCATAACAGAAGAACCTGTCCGAAGTCAATGTTGAGCTATCGTAATGGCATAGTTACAAGGCATCGTCGATGCCAGATATGCAGGCAAAGGGGCCATAATCGCAGGACATGTCCTCAAGTAACCGGGGTAAAGCAGCACAGTAGTGACACCCAGAAACGCCTTCTGATTTCTGCTATTAGAAAATGCACTTGCCGGTTTTGTGGAGAAAAAGGACATAACATAAGGACATGTCCTAGTAGAAATACAGAGCAATTGAAGAGTAAAACTGAGTCTGAAGAAGCCAGTCAGCAAGTTTCTTCAGGATCAGCAGTGCAATTTAAGTATATTTTACCAGGAACACCTGATTGAACTAAGAAATCTTTTTCTCGTGTATTGTCCCGAGTTGAAGTGAGAATTTCTTGTTCAGATGATCAGAATTATGGTTCAAACTTCAAAATGTGCAATTCATTTTTTGTCTGTTTGATTAAACAGTAATAATGTTGTTATACATTAAGCGAGGTTGAGAAAAACTAAGTTTATTAGGATAAAAATCATAAATAGAAACCTAGACAATAATTCTAGTTAAAACATAACGGAAAATTGGTTTGATTTGATTAACATCACATTTATCTAGGGATGGTAAACTGAGTTAGGATTTATTTATTTGTTCGATTAGCATTAAAGAGAATGTGGATTTAGAAAAATGGATTAGTTCGGCGAATAAATCAATTACATTCGATTCGATTCGTTTATTAAAAGAATCGAATATAAATTCGAGTTCATTGATTCGTTTATTAATTTGGGATTCGTTTATTGCTTTAATTTTGTTATTTTTTAATTAAATTTGAGAAGTTGTCAATTACCATAGAAAATATAATATTGCCTAAATTTGGTAGGTCACTTTTAGTAGACCTGGCCATCGATCCGAACAGGACGATTTTCGTTTCCACACTTTTGTGGAATCGGGAACCGGAACCAAACCGAACGGTTCCGGTTCCTTGCTTTTTTTTTAATTTTAATAATGATTTTTAAAAAAATGAAATTAAAAAATTTATTTAAAATTATGAATTTGAATTTATATTACATTAAATTAAAAATAAAATTAAAGAGCTTGAACTTAAATTTTTAAAAACTTAAGTTGCCTACATATCCTCCAGGGGTGAGAGAAATCAAAACTCACGTAATTCCATTATATTTTTAAGATAGTTCCCCATTACAATTTATAATTATTTACTAATCAATAATTAGATAATTAATTGAGAATGAGAAATTGAAGATGAGAGAATTAAGAATAAGAGAATTGTAGAAATTGAGAAATGAGAAAATTGGTGTATTGAAAAAAATACATGAGATCGGTTTAATACATGAGACCGGTTTAATGACGGGTATGCCGGTTCCAAATAGGGTGCGTGACTGTCAGGCCACCGGTATGTCGGTTCAAGTGGCTACGTCAAATGCTATACTACATCAGTATAGCGGGTATTGTGATCGGGTATACTAGTCTCAATGCTTGAATGAAATGCAAAAAAATGTTCAAATACTCGTGAACTTGGTTCAGGGTCTCGATCAACACACATACAGATCCTACGTGAGCGTAAAGCTTCACTTACATGAACCACATGACTATATTTGACATGCTAAAAATTCCCGAGTTGTGACACAACCACACATTCATCTCAACGCTAATCTGTGGTTTGTAATTTTTTTTTATATTTAAAAATAATTATGGTGCGTTTTTTTATTATTTTGATGATGAGTAAAATTTAAAAATCTTATTTTTATAAGATTTTTAAAATAAATGACGATTAATAATTATAAATTTTTATAATTAACTAAATGTTTAAAAATTAACACAATTTTATAAACATGGCCCAACTCAATTAAGTCAACACATCGTTGATGCTATATGTACACTAAAATGACACACCCAAAAAAATTTGTACTTTCAATTTTTCCTGATTATTTATTTATTTTTTTCATTTTTTTATGCGTACACATCTTCAAGTTATTTTTAAATATGTCATTTGAATATACACCTCATATTAATAATAATTATAATTTTATCTTTCAATCTTCGGAATTCAGAGCGGCTTCGATTTCCAAGTAAATTTACTTTTTCACCCCTCAGCTTTATAATTTCTGTATTTATAGTATGTCAAAACCAAAATCTCGTTTTTGGCCGCTTGAGGCCATTCATGATGTATGCAAATCTCCTAGTCTCAGCTTGCGGTAACAGCTTTTGCTAGATACACAAGAGATGGACTATAATACATAAATTATATGATGACATCATTAAAAATGCACAAAAATTCCTGCTGATGTTCTTCACTTACAACACCAAGTGACATAAAAAAAAAAAAAAAAAAAAAAAAAAAAAAAGATAATGAGAGAATTTTTATTTATTCCAAGAATAAGATTTAGCATAAATAGGTTTCAAAATCAAGTATTTTCTAACAAAATTCTACAACACCACTAAAAGGTATAAGTTATAACAATACTCTAGGTGTTTTTATTTAGAGCTGCTTCCACGAGCTAGTAGTAAAATCTATATATAATTAAATCTCCCTAAATTAATTCTCGATAAATTAATAATCTCTATAAAATAATATATTTTTTCCCGATCCCAACTTGGACCAGTTTAAAAATCAAATAATTTTGATAAATTTATAAAATAATAATTTTTAGGAAGACTCTTATATAAATATATAGTCTCGTCAATATTATACATTAATAATTCTCTAAAATTACAAACATAACTATGACAATTTAGTAAATATGAATCTATTGTTTGTTTTTTTTTCTTGAAATTTAAATTTAGGTGAATTTCATCTCTAACTTTTCTTATTGCATTCAAAAACTCTAATGTCGTCTTCTCGAACTGCAATAAAAAATTATGAAGAATTATTGACGCTATGAGTGCTTCTTTTCGCGTGATTGATTCCACATGTATTGAATTTTCTTTTCAAATTAATTCACGAAATATGATACATTGTATTAGTAATATACATATAATATATTTTTTTTTATGTAATTAAATTATATTCATAGAAATCGAAAAAACACTCTTTAAATTGATAAATTATTAAAATTTCATGGTCCCAACATTATTTATTTATAGAGGTTTATAATGTATAATTTGCACACCGGCTGGAGCAGCTTCTCTGGCAGCAGCAATACTTAATATCCATGCAGAGCCCCTAATGAAGTCGCTCTAAACCCTTTCTATATGTGCAAGTTTAATAATATGGAAGTATGGTACAGTTCAATTTCAGGTTTGCAGCCGAGGAAAACTAAACTAATCCTCTTCTGGTGTTTGCTTTAGAAATATAAGCTAACTGCAAATTGTAATAATGATACTGATGTGATTAGGTTAAGCTGCTTCCCAAACCTTGTAATCTCTCCCCTCCGTGACGAAAGACCAATTTTGGGGCCCGCTTGGAGGTTCGTAATGACCTGGTCCGAGCTTCATTGCAACTTTTTCATCGATGATGGCCGCGTATACATCTCTCTCCGCCTTCATAATCTTAACCTGAAATGAGGAACATCAAGGAAAGCAAAAAAAAGCTTAATCTAGAACATCAATCTCTTGGCTTACTGAAGGAAAGCATAAACAATAAGTGTGTATAGAATGCAGTTACAGAGAATACATATTCTGTTGTAATTATGCACTTGTGTACGGTTGGCCCCTATTATGTCTTATTAAAAATTGAAAAAAGACCAATTATTTTACCTTGCACACATCCTTATGCTCAATGTATAAAATTGTATATAGTCAATGTCATGATACTTACGATACTACGGCATTGGATTTTGTTCCTTTTTCTCAGAGAGATCAGGGCTTCAATCTCCTGTCGATAATGAGAGTAGATATGGTCATAGAACACTGATGGCGTTCCTGGATGAGTTAGGATGTAAGCATATCCTTGCATTTCCCTTCCACCTGGAAATCTCCAATGACCCTTCAGGAAGAGAAAAACAAAAATATATATGCTTAGATGACACAGTCACAACATTAAACATGTTAGAACAATAATGTTGACCGTTCTAACTAGAGATTCATAGAAATGCTTCTACAAGTTCATGGAGAGTAAGAGATGTCTTCTGACTTGGTGAGAACAACTACAAGAGTTAAATTTACTTGAAACAAAAACACACACGAAAATCTTCTCAAATAAAAGTATGCAGTGCACTTATCAGTAAGTAAACTCTTGAGAAATCATCAAAACATAAAGAACTTCAAACCTGAGTAGAACCAGTGTCGTGATTCTCTATAAAGGTAACAGCACGAGATGGCCACCATCCAACAACCCCAGGGGGCTTTCCCTTCTCATCAGATAATCGCCAGTATTCGCATTTATCCAGAGTCTTTAAGAAATAAGAAATAAGTTGTATCAGTATAATGTTCTCCAACTTGCAGCCAAAGAAAGTAATACGTCCTACGAGAAGGGCAGTTCAGAAAAAGCTTAAGCATAAGCAGGAAAAAATGTCAAGCCTCAGAGATCAGACAATGCCATTATCACAGACAGAGGTTCCCAAAAAGCATATGTACCAAAAAGACTAGCTGAAAAGACTATTCGTATGAGATAAATATGCAAATTTGATATTCTGGACATATGAATGAGCTATCAGAATTTCCAAGAGAGTTCTTAGTTTGTAAGTGAAGTAGAAGCTTCATCAGATGTTCCAGCAAGCAGATCCTTAGTGTTGTTCAACAGAATTTATCCTTAGTGTTGTTCAACAGAATTTATATGTTACTGAACATAACCAATTAGTTCTGTAGGAACAACCATAAGTGAGGTATAAGACTACACTACTGTAAAGAAGACTTCAAAATGGAAAAATAAATTTGAATAATTCAATTCTCAAATTTTTAAGACACAGGATGGTGCAGTATCCTCAATAAGTCTAAACACCAAATATAAAAATTCTTACTGCATGAAGAATCCCTTTTGTGGTGACATCAAAAGCACCAGCAGTGCCACTGGTGGCATTGATCCAGTCAATAATTCTTTGCCGATGTGCATCTTGATTGTGATCCATTTCGCCATATGTATAACTGAGGGAATCCCAGTACTCGCCTACAGCGAAGTAAGGTTCAGTTGAATCCAAGTAGTCCTTGACATAACCACCCCAGAATCCTCTAACAAAATCAAGTCTCCATCCATCATACCCAATTTCTTTTCTGCATGTCACACAGCTTTGCAATTAAACCTCTGATGTAACACTACCTCAGAATCAATCAAATAGGAAGAAAAGCTCCACATGATGATAGGATTGATATCATAAAAAGACGAGGTAAAATATATACATATAAGAAATTCATGACATAATCATGTCATGCAGCTACCTTCAGCTGTGAAAATTGTCTGGAGCAGCGTGAAATGACGAGGTAAAATATATACATATAAGTACAAACCTCAGCCAGCATAACCATTCTTTGATATCCTTCCTAACAAAATCTTGTGAATGATCAATGTTTGGAGCAGCATGAAAATTGTCTCCACTACTTTTGTTACCCCTGCCCTGTATTAAAGAAAAAACATATATTATCTTCTCTTCAGCATACATATATCTTAAGACACGTACTGATCCATAAGGTAAATCATGAATGCGTAATTTCGGGAGGAAGGGCATTCCTAAGAGATTTAAGGTTGTCTTATTTTTTGCATAAATCAATAAAAGATAACCAGTCCATTACAAAATCTGGGTGATTCCAAGCGTCAGCAACCTTATCATTTTTAAAAGAAAAATAATATCATGCATGATATTGAGCATTTGCGTGATACTGATAACCGTCATATCCTCTTAGAAGGATGGCCCAGTGCACGAGGCTTCCCACATTATGGGCTCTGGGGAGGATACAACATGTACGCAGCCTTACCCTTACTTATATGCAAAGAGGAAATTGTGATATCCTCTTAACCTACTTAATTCCAACAATATGAAATTTATGTTTATTTTTTTCTCTGAAAAATGCATAATTTTCAAATTTTACAAACCACACAGGCTTGCATACCTGAAAATGTGGATCATCTCCAACAACTGCACGATCATCCCAATTCAAACGACCACCAAAAATATTCCATACACCATTTTGATTCTGATAGTGTGCACAACGGTGATTCAAGACAACATCTCCCAGAACTTTGATACCAACTTCATGAAATGTGTTCACAACATCCTTCAGCTCATCAATATTTCCATATCTGGTATACGACAACAGCAAAAATCATTTATAATTGAGAATCCTCAATACAATGATATAAGCAATGAAAATACACAAATTATGTAATATCCAACACCATTTGCAAACAAGAAATAATGCAATTTAATGAATGGTTTGTTCAATCATGGTAATTTCTTTGTGGCTGAACAAGCAGGTAATGGGAAAAGGCATGCCCATTATCAAAATTTTGCAATTTACCATTTATTCTCAAGAATGAATGTTGATCATAAATCATTCTGCAAATTGCAAAATTAAAACATACCTGGAATTTAAGTTAAATAAATCCTTGGGCATGTACCCTTCAGGTGACACAGATTCTGTGGGTGGTGGTAACCAAACAACAGAGAATCCAAGTGAAGATAATTCTGTGGCTTTTTCTTTGAGCTCCAAGTACCATCTCCCAGATTTATGTGATTCCCAGTTAAAACCTTGGCACAATATTTCAAATCCCGTGCCTGTTCCAGAAGATATTTTAGCAGGAGGTTTTGATACCTCAGATTCTATGGTAGCTTCCTCGGAAAAAGTTGGAAGAGTAGTTCTGAAGATACTGTAGGCTTCAGCAGCCAGTTTTTCAATTTCGTGAAGAATGCTTTTTTGCGCTTCTTTGCTTTTGGTCTTCTGACTTATATCAGAGGAAAAGTCACTCACCAAGTTTCTTATCTCCTTGATGATTCCATCAGTGTACGCAGTCTGAGAAGCTTGTTGGGTTGTTTGTTCTGCCTTTCCAGGTATTGGCATTTCTTGTACAAGTTCAGCAGGCAAGCAACTTGAACTTGAGAGTGGAATGTAGAAATCATTTTCCATACATTTCAACCAAGTGTTTTCACTAAGCTTGAGAACAAAAAGAAACCCAGCAAATTCTTCATCCAAGGTAAACAATCCTGAACATCCCTTTCCACCCTCTTTTGGCTGAAAACGGGGCACCCAAGTAAACAGAAAAATAAGATGAGCCCAAAAGTTAAGGTGAAAAACATGTTATGAGGATGTGTAATTGAATCTACATTGAAAAGGCCTATTAATTAAATTTGGGCACACACACGAGGGAATGTGTTAAGGGTTTAAGTAATATTTAGCAGCCCTTCCTATAAAATCCAGATTCTGAATTAATAATTATTTTATATACATGAAGCTCCATCATATTTTTCAAGGTATACCAATTATAGTTTCAAAAGCGAAATCATTGTATATATACCGTACAACAAGATAAACAATTGCATTCATCCGGATAGTAGGAACCATATAGAAAACACAACACAGTCAGCTATACTAATTTCAAAAAACAATTATTTTCCATCATTTCAAGGAACACTATCCATCCTTGAATTAGACAACATAAGCTAACACTCTTTAAGTTAATAAATCCTGGTCCTTGATAAATATGTCATAAAATTGTCTTTGACAAGTTTTAAAATTATTTTGCAGTTATGAAACATAATTCAACTGTACAGGCTACAAAAACTGATTTTTAACAATCAAAGATTCTAAAAACATAAAGAAAAAAGAAAAAAGCATGTTAACTATTAAAGACTATTGTTGGCCATCTAAATATAAATTATTACGATTAAGAACTTAATGTACATAATTAAAACTCATACCAAGAGAATATATTTCAGTACTAACCTTTAATAGAGTTCGCAAAGCCTTATTCTTAAATACAATTGTTTCAGGTGGATATGGTTCAGCTGGAATTTCCCAATTTTTAGAGTCATCTCTGCAAACCCCCCAGTGAACAATAACATCTCCAGCGAGATCAGATTCCAAATACAGAAGCTTCTTAGCTGTCTCCGGACACTTCCTAACAGAAACACTTACTGAGTTCTCAGTGACAACTTCTTTAACAATATGCAGTTCATCATAAAACCCTTCCAGCTGCTTTTTTTCTTGTTTAAGCTTGCTGGATTCGCTGCTGCTATTTTGGATTTCCTGTTGTGATGCTTCTGCCTTGAGAATCATGTTAGATAGCTTTCCAAGAGCTCCTACATACAAGATCAGGCAACAAAATCTGTCAGTGAATGTGACAAGGCCAAAGCAACCACAAAGACTAGTATTGGTAACATGAATGTGCTTCATAGCTTAGCTGCAAGTAGGATGAACAGTCAGCAAACCAACAATGAAAATAAGGTTTAAAAAGAACAGATCCATAGCATTGTACATAAAAATAATGTAAATGAAATCGTATGTGTAGTGATTTCTACAACCTGGCCATAAACCAAAGGAGCTTTTTGTACCAATTACATTGCCATCGTGATGAAGGTAATCCACAAGAGGCACCTTAAAATCTCTCCCCCTGTGTTGATACCAAGCTCCTGTTTCTTCGTCCTGAACCACAAGAATATCCCCCGAAACAGAAAATAAAATATCAGCCAAATATATCTTCAAATAATGGCAATAAGCCAATAATCACATCTAAAATAAATATTAAAAAAAACCTTCAAAACAAAATTGATAGCCGCAATATCACTTTTAGTATCGAAATCAATCTTCACTTGATCAAACACATCTACTTCCGCTAATTTCTTCAATGGCGTCTCAATTGCATAATCCTAACCAAAATAAGCAAATAAGTAAAGCTTTTTTTTTTTCCCAAACAAAGCCTAATAAAATTAAACACTAAAAGTAAAAGCTAATCGGTACCTTAATGGAAACAGATCCAGGGGGTCTCATCTTCTTTGGAGGCTGATCCCATTCACTGCTAAAATAAAATATTAACAAATCCAAAAATAAAATAATAATAAGAAGAAGAAGAAGAAGAATCTAACCTGCCAGTATCACCAATAAAAGAAACTCCCCAATGAAGAATCCATTTGCCTGGAATATCACATCCCACACTTAACTGCCAATTCTTTTCATTTTTCCCCTTCTCTAATCTCACAAATATCTTTCCCTCCACCTATAATACACAAATATCAGAAAATCACAATTAACAAACACATTTAATAAAACAATAAGTTGACGACACGAGATAACAAACCGTGTGAGTTCGCTTCAGCGGAAAAGTCTCTTTGAATAAAACGTCACCGGTTTGAACGGGAGCGGTGTCCGTTGTAGTAGTGGAGGTGGAGCTACTCGCTGTGATTTTGTGATGAGGCTTCTTGAAACTGCAGGATTTTCTTGGAACAGAAGCTGATTTAAAAGAGTAATAATTTACGTGATTTGGTTTCAATAATATTTTATTTCTTCGACGGAAATTCAAATTGTCTCTCCGGTAGCTATGGAGGAGCGGCTCAAGTGTAACGGTCGACATGGCTTTGGATTTATTGATCGATTTTTTCAATTTGATCTGAAGATGAAACGAGCATGGAATTGGAAGCTCATTATCAACTATTTAACGATATCGTATATTTTTCAGATTTTTTATAGAACAGTTGATTTTATTTTATTTTATTTTATTTTATTTTATAATATTGAATTTATTTAATGATGTTTAAATGAATTGAATTTTTTTGTTTCCCGAAGTTACAGAAGTCTCAAACTCACACTCTCACATGGTTGGATATTATTAAAACAAAGATGATACAGGTACCGTACACCCAACTTAATACTCTCGTGATACAAACGACAGCGTTTTCTTTAAGATATGTTGATATTTATGAATCTATGTTTATATTTAAAAAATAATTTAAAATTTTGATTGAAACGCCGTTGTTTTTGTTTTGGGTGTGAAATTTGGTATATACGTATTATTGTTGTTATTAAAATGGAAAATAATACAGATATAAAAATTATAAAAAATAAAATTATTATTTTATCTATTTTTTGTCACTAGGTTGGCAGGGAGGGGGAAGATCAATTTTCATGATAAAATGGGGAAAAATACTGAAAATTGTGTCTTTAATCTAGTCAACTTTTTAACCAAATGAGTGAATGACAAAAAGTAGGCAATTAATTTGGTTAACAAATGGGAACTTTTTGGAAGAACTTTTTGGGCGGCGGAGCTTTTGATGTAATCTACATCTTCTTTGCGTAAATCACAATTCAAAGAAATGAGTTGAATTTGTTGAACAGTTGAATTTTATATTGTTTTTTTTTTAATAATTAATTTATTATTTCTATTTATTTTTTATTTATTATAAAAAAAGATATATTTATTATTAAAACGTTAAGACTCGATATTTTATAAATAATGTTTATTGAAAGAATAAAAAGATATGTTTATGCTGCTAAAACACTCTCGCTCCCATGTGGAAATTTGCTTGATTCATTTCTGTTCACCGAAACGATGTTGCCATTTATTTGTGGCAAATTTATCGATTTTTAATTTGTTTTTACAAAATGATGAACTTTCTGGTTTCCACATTCGTCTTGAATTATCTTGGGTTTTGGGATTGTATGTTAGTTTTTAAAATGATGTTTTTAATGATAAGGAATTTATATTTAATTTTTTTTTCGTGTCGGTTTCGTATTAAAATTATAAAATTAAATTAATAAATTTATTAAATAAAAATTATATTATAATAAAAATACATATGAGAATAATATTATAACAAGAAAATATATTATATATTCTATTAAAAATACTATTAACTATCTACAATTAACCTAATCTCTACGATTAATTTTTTTATTATTAAATTATAAAATTAAAATATCTCTACAATTATTTTTTATTTAAAATAATAAATTATTAACATAAGAAAACATATTATAATCTCTCATTTACTAATTATATATTTTAATAATAAAAAATTAATTGCATAGGTTAATTGTAGAGATTAAGTGTCATATGTTCATTTCCCAAGACAAGGCGTATGTTCATTTCCCATTTGAAATAGTTCTCGGCTCCTTCTAACTTATTGGTATCCAAAAGTCTCATCAATGGATTAGCGGCAGCCATCTACAAGACAATATTTTTAAACAGTAGCAGAACATTTTTCATTTCAAAATAATAACACTTATTGATTATGAAATTTTAAATCTATTAGTGCTCCCCCACTACTTTACGTAATTCTGTAATCTCCATTAACGAAAAAATAAAAATTTGACTATCAAATTTTCATAACAGAAAGTGGATCCATGACATTTACTCCAGCCTCACACTAATGACGATCTTAGCCTTTATAAATTCAGTAGGTAGACCTCCAAAATCAATCACATCATGTGACTCATAATTTGGTCCTGAACCATTTCTTATCCTCACACTAATAACGATCTCGGATTAAGACATGTTCTAGGTGTATACTTGTCAATGTGCACTAATGAGCTTCCTATGTACACCCTCACACTAATAATAATATTGGGTGACTGTGTTAACTCATCACGGTACATCTAATGTTTTACCGGAGCTACCTAAGTGCCGAGCACTTATACCTTCACACTAATAACGATCTTGGATATAAGTAGTAAGAAATAATTCATCTTCGTATTGACAAGATAGACCATCTGATAATGCTCCAACATTACTAATACTATTACTTAAAATAAAGTAATTACCTAATCATGAGAGATTTATGACAATTAAGTCACTAATTTAATTAGGTCAAAATTTTAATTTAAAACATGCAATACATATCTAATATGACTTATGAATAATTAAATTAAAATACAGAGGCATGGATTAAAATACATGTTTAACATGCAACATGTGTCGTGTTGTTAAGCCTTGCTCTGATACCAAAGTATTTGGCCTAATTATCATGAAAATGCAAACTTGTCTCAGTTGAAAAAGCCCAACAAGTTTACATTCTATGGTAAAAAGTTCAATCAACTTAAAATGATTGGGGGCCCAATTACACGCATAAGGGAAGCTCTTATATGATAACAACTATGGACTTTTTATGTGGGTTTATAAGGGTATGACTTAGGCTTTTATCGGGAAAGGGTTGTTCATAACTAGATTTCCCCACCCAATGGTTCAATCGACCAACTAAACGCACCTTTTTTATACCAAAGAGTATGAATGATTATCCACAACTAGGTCTCCACATCCAAGGGTTCAATCGACCAAGTGAACGCACATTCATGCCTAAGGGTACTTGCTAATAAATGATGGTTATCATCATATACCAATCCACCGCCTTGAGTGAAAGTGATTTCTCGATTTGCAACACTATCAAAGTTAAAAAAGGTATGCAAAAGATGAAGACATGATTCACCCCAATCTCGTCATAATACTACAAGATATTTTCTGGGATTGATTCTCTATCCCCAATGGATTCATGATTTGTAGGAGTGAAGTGGGGTTTACCGATATGCCTATGACGTCGATGACACTACATTGTTGGGCTAATATCCCGTAAATTAAATTTATATGATATTTGATTATTTTACGTTTATTATCAGTGTTCATTCACTAAGTCGTTCGTACAACTTACTCCTTTCAGTTTCAGTGTTTATTTTAGGTCTCATGCATGCAGAAGATGAGCTTTGGAGGACGATGGAAACCGACTGTTGTCACTAGCGTCAATTATTAAGTCCAATAATTAGATTTGCAGTGTCAGAGCCCACTAGTTGAGCATAGAATCTAATTAGGTCGTGTGGTCGTATGTTAATAAAATATGTAATTCATGTTATGTTCATCAAATTACATGTATTATCATGTTTTAGCTATACATGTTTATATTCAGTTTAGGAAATGATGTATGTGTGTATAGTAATAGCATAAGATATGAATAGCTCAAGCTATGACATGCAGGTGTCAGCCACGATCATGAACACATGTTAGCCCACTTAGCTCAGGTGTAGATTAGCTCCAAGTATACATGTTACAACAGATATGTGAATAGTGTAAACATGAGCATAAGTCAGTTCACGTCAAGATGGTCAAATGTCAGTTTTATTTTTGATCATGACATGTCTTTTGTGCACGTACATGTGGTGTTAATGTTGTATTTTCATATTATGCTGGACGATGATTTAGGTTGCATGATGTTTAGCCTATATCACACCGAAATTTTCAATAAATGTCAGACCAAACATGTACTGACAGTACGTTATGCATATACACATCATCAATAGATAACATATTTTATGAAATTCAGGTGTGAGTTATGTATCGTGGCACGTCTTGCATGTACATGTCAGAGGCTTATGGAGATGGCTACATCGTCTTCTGTCGGTCGCGTCTTGGGAAACTAGGATGTGACATGATAAATATGATTTATACCCACTTAGTCATATATTCTTAGTTTATTATTTTGTCAGGTTTCGTGCCATTTATGTGTTTTGTAGTTTGTTTTGTTTTTTTATTGATATGAAGTATTAGAGCATGGATATTGGGGCAAATAACGTGTTTTGAAGCTTAAAGATACAAAGAAAGCAAGCGGGGAAGGAAAAATATGTGAAACAAGTCATCCTGGCATAGGAACTGGCGTCGCGACGACTCTGACAATTTTCAGCATCATAAGGAATCAATTTTCTACATTCAAAGGCACTCCAAAAATAACACCACAAAATCAGCCCCCGAACCACCCTAAAACAGTGGCCAAATAACCCTAAAACAATCCCTTATTTCACAAAAAATAATACCCCAAAACAGCAGCAAAGTTGTTCCAAAACAGTGAAGAAATCGAGACAAAACAGTGAAACAGCAAGGGAAAACATCGAACCAGAAACCAGAAAATAGTGACAGAGCATTAACCCTTCCGGCGACGACGTAACACACTTCCGAGAAGCAACTTAAAAGGTATGACCTGAGGGCACCCTTTATTATTTATTTATCTTTTTAGTTAATTATTGTTGGTTCATTCGCATACATCATTATGTTTCATGTCTATTATTGTTATTGGGTTAATGATTGCATGATATCTCTTGCGGTATATCGGATGGAAACTCAGAAGTAAATTCTGTAGCCGAATCCGAATGGACGGTAGTGCGGTTTGTACTTAGGAAACAACTTCATGTACCGCTTGAGGAACTTTCAAGCACGTGTTTCATTTTGGTATTTAATTTCGTGTTTATTGTTCTGCCTTTTATTTTCTATGTATTTTTTCCTTGTTCATGCATTGTTGCTTGATGCGCATGGGCTAATTACGTTGGTTTAAAGGTCCTCTATTGGAGGGAGAAAAAGCCTAAAAGGCTACATTTACCATAATATTTTGTCGCGCCTTTTATTATTCCGTTATCTACTTTCCGTATATTATTTCTTTGTTTATTCATGCATTGTAACCTAGTGCGCATGGGCTAATCACGTCGGATTAAAGGTCCTCCATTTGAGGGATAAAAGCCTAGAGGCTACCTTTACCATGATGTTTTGCCGCGCCGGATGAGGTATGCTCGATTGAATGCGAAATACATTCAATCGGGCATACGAGATCCCATATAGATGTCGGCCTTGGTCGCATCTCTTTAATTTAATTATGCATTGTTGCTTGATGCGCATGGGCTAATTACGTTGGTTTAAAGGTCCTCTATTGGAGGGAGAAAAAGCCTAAAAGGCTACCTTTACCACAATATTTTGCCGCACCTTTTATTATTCCATTATCTACTTTTCACATATTATTTCTTTATTTGTTCATGCATTGTTGCTTGATGCGCATGGGCTAATCACGTTGGTTTAAAGGTCCCATATTTGAGGGAGAAAAAGCCTAAAAGGCTACCTTCACCACAATATTTTGCCGCGCCCTTCCCCTATTGACTTTGCTATCCATATTTGTCTTGGTTGTTTTAAATCTTTTCATTTTCGCATTCGTGCCATGTTTATGTTTGAGTGTTTGCTTCTAACGGTATATCGGATGGAAACCCATACATAAATTCCGTAGCCGAATCCGAATGGACGGTAGTGCGGTCTGTACTTGGGATACAACTCCATGTACCGCTTGAGCAACATTCATACATGTTTCCGTTTCATTTTAGATACCACTTTGGTAATCTCGTTCGAACACGTTATCAAACGCTACTAGAATGCATGCATTCTGTTTACCATTCGAACGCGTTATCAAACATTACTCGAACGCATGCATTCTGTTTACCGTTCGAACACGTTATAAAATGCTACTCGAACGCATGCATTCTGTTTACCGTTCGAACGCATTATCAAACGCTCCATGAACGTGCATGCAGTGGATCGACTGCTTTTCCTCATATTTCGTGCATGTTTGCTTATTTAAGTCATTTCTTTCGCATTACATAATTAACCATATCATTTTATTATTGACGCTTTTTTATTTATATTTCCGCATTTATTTATTTGATATGTTCATGAGATTGTGTGATCGATTTTATTATTAATGCCTTTATAGTTGTTATTAGTTACACTATTGCGCTTCATCGTTTAATACGTTTATGAATTATGCATTTGCCTTCATTTTTATTTACGTTTATGGGTGTGCAATCTTGTGTGTTGATTACATTATCTTGCATGTGTTACATAAGACCTGGTTATACTATTGCTTAAATCTTCTCATTACAATTGGCATAAGTAAGAGACCATTCCGAACTCAACGGTTTGAGGTCTTCCCTTGCGAGGGGTGAGTGCGGTCTTAAATCATTTCCCAATTCACACTGGGTGGCGACTCCATTTTATTTCTCCGGTTTAGTCCTCCGCGGGCTATTCCGTACTCCCGACCGGGCTGCGAGCCCGGACAGTGTCGTCCACTTCTGTACCTCGCCTACAGTCTAGTGACTCCATTGGGGATAGAGAATCGGCCCCGAAATAATTTCTTGTAATATTTGTGATTTTTGGTTTAGTTAACCTTGTCTAAAGTTGATTTAACCGAAGGTATTATTAGAGTTAGATAATGATTTGGTGTCTCCCTTCACTCACTACCTTTTTTATAGCCATAAGGAAAAGCTGTGAAGACATCTAGATAATCATTTACTCGAAGCTTACCTTGGAATATATTTAAAGTGATGGACTAATTTGGATGATCTGTTGTTTATTCCTGTCACCGAGGCGATAAGAGCCTAAGAGGTAAGGGTATTTAAGAGAGTTCGCTCCATCATCCCTCTGGGGAATTTTCAATAGAGGAATCCATTTGACAGTTATTCATGTATCGTGAAGTCGTTTTCACTCGAAGCGGCTGATCGTTATATGGTACCATCACTCATTGGCACGTACCTTAAGGTATAAAAAAGGTGTGTTCACTTGGTCGCGCGAACCCTTTAGTGGGGAGACCTAGTTATGGGCAATCCTTCGCCGGCGGGAGCCTTTATCTATACTCCTATAAACCCGCATGTGAACCATAGTTGTACGACCTATAGAAGCTACCCTTTCATGCTTGTGTTTGGGACCATCATCATTTGGATTCAGTTGGACTTCTTGTCATGAGATGTGAACTTGTTGGGCCATTTAAACTAAGACGAGTTTATGTCTTATGACAATTGGGCCAAAAGCTTTTAAAATGTCGATGGGCCACTTTATGTTTGGGCCCCCTATCATTTGAAGTTGTTTAGCCACGTTATTGCAAAAGTGTAAACATGTTGGGCCTTTTTCAACTTGGACAAGTTTACACCTCGCAATAATATGATTGAATGCTTTAAAATGATAATGGGCCAACTTGTATGAAAACCTTGATGAGTTTAGAAAGTCCAAACATGATCCAAATATGCTAGAAGCATGAGTTCGATATCTACACTGGCTTTCATCTAGAAAGAATACGCCTTATTACGACATATTTGTATACTTTTGGACGCTTCTAAGTCCATCCCCATGACCACGGTTGCCGAAAGCCCAATTCGTCGTTTATAGACAATGGCATGATCTCATAATCGGCTTAGTCCATATTGTAAATAGATGGTCTTTGTCTTTTACTGATGGAAAGGGACAGAAACGACCAAGGTTCACCCTGTAGCATATGAGAGAGCGATTTTGTGTACCTTGCATTGGCGCATAGAATAAGCCATATCTAGAACCAAAACTAGGCTTACCGTGAGTGTGGGAGAAATAAGGTCGGAATGATATATTATGTTTTATCACCTCATGCATTTTATATATTTCATGCATCACACGCATGCACGTACCATGCTAACTCATAGTTTTAAAGCCGTCATAGATACTCGTTGGGTTAGAGAATAATGAATACTCGTCAAAAAGCAGTTAGCGAACATGAGTGTAGGGGTGTGCATTAATCGGTTTTAACCAATTAACCGAACCATTCCGACCCATTTTTTTAATACGGTTCGGTTAATTCGGTTAAATCGGTTATTGCGGTTAAATTTTTTAACTTTTTTGGTTATTCGGTTCGGTTACGGTTATGAGATTCGTATAACCGAACCGACCGATTAACCGAAATTAAACCATATATATAGATATATTTAATCAAATGTTAGTTAGAATCGGTATTTTTAGAATCAGATATGTGATCGAATTGGTGATCCAAAAAATTTAATGTGTCAGTGGTTAGACCGGTTGAAACGTTCCAAAAAAATCGGTAGAACCGAACTACATCATATATAATTTTACTAATTAAAAATTATAAAAAATATTAATTTTAATTTATTGGATTGGTTAATAACCAAATTAACCATAACCGACCGAAATATAATGGTTAATTGGTTAATGGTTATGTGTCATAAATTGGTTAAATCGGTCACACTTTTATTTAACCGAAAATTTCGGTTACGGTTAAAAAATCAAGGATTAACCGACCGAATTGACCGATGCACACCCCTACATGAGTGAGTCCGATAACGAGGGTTCTCGCATGGATCAGTTGGAGACTAATCTCACTAAGATCATCGAGCAGTTGCAAGCTTTGACCGCCGCTGTGGCCAATATGGCAGTGCCCCATGCATGAGGGGCAGAAAGCTCTGAGAATATTAGGCGTGAAGAGCCTCCGATTAGGATGACTGATGTGATCCCTATTTTTGATGATGACATGGTTGAGTATGCCGCGGGAAGAGTAGCCGGGTCTCAGGCCGAGTTGCAGAAACTCAGGGATCAAGTAGAGTCAGTTACCCGCAAGATGAAGGGTAAGCATGAGGATTTGCTAGACTACGAGGCGATGACTTTCGAGGAGCAGCTACCTTCTCAGTTCAAGATGCCTGACATAGCCAAGTTCAACGGGAACGGAGATCCGAGGGTCCATCTTTGATAATATGTTTGTGTGATGAGTTCAGTGGGTCTGTCGAAGCGTCAGGTTCAGAAGATGTTTGGGATGTCACTTGAGGGAGCACCCGTGGTTTGGTATCATGGCCTTGAGAGGAAGGTCAAGGATGATTGGAGGGCATTGGCGGAGGCCTTTCTGAATCAGTATGTCACGGATTTGGAGATCGACTTGTCGCTCCGGGACTTGTATAATATCAAACAGGAGCCGGAGGAAAGCTTCAAGGATTATGTAGATCGCTGGAGAAGCCAGCTTCTGAAGATGCAGACTCGGCCCTTGGAGAAGGACCAGATCAAGATGATAATCAAGGGTACTAAGCCCTCTATTTACGGCAAGCTGAGGAGGATGACCTCTATGATTGGCAATTTTCGACAGTTGAGGGAAACTGTCATGGATATTGAGGAGGAAGAAGTTAAGAATATGAAGTTCTATGACCTGAATATGAGGACCATTGGGGGGCCGTCAGGAGCCAAACCTGTTTCTACTGAGGTTACCGCCATCAGAAACAGGCGTTTTTCTAACCTTGGTAAGCCTTTGTCTAAGGTGCTTGAGAAGTTGAAGAGACATGGACTCCTAAAACCCTTAGAAGCTAAACCACTTCCACACCCTCCACCACCACACCTCAATATGAACTTATACTATCACTACCACCAGCAAAAAGGTCATGATACTGAAAACTACGCCCTCCTCAGACATGAAATCCAAGACCTCATTAACTCCCACAAAATACCCGACCCAGAAAAAGAACAACCCAACACACAGAGAAACCTCATACCCAATTATCAATCTGTTCCACCACCCACCTACATGATCAGTTCCGGCCTACCCGAAAGCCTTGTCCTCCAAACCTTTGACCGCCAAGCCTTTTGCCTGAGGATTTGGGATAGCAGTAGAGAAGATGAGACGGAGCAGTGGAAGAATTTCTGGGAGAACTTCTCAAGCAGTGATGAAGATGAGGTGAATGAGATGACACGCAGTGGGCGTTTTTACGGTGATGTAGCGGAGAAAGACAATGAAGTGTTGGCAGAAGGCAGAGAAGTGGCGGAGAACGTGGATAATGCTCAAGGAGATGTAGTGTTGTGTCAGTTGAAGAAGACGTGAGCACAAGTGAGTATTTGGGAGTTGTTATGTGCATCTCAAGAGCATAGGCATGCCATGGTGGAGGCTTTGAGTAAGATAGTGGTACCGGAGGATGCCAACCCTACAATGTTCGTAGGATCGGTGCAGAAGGAAGCTTTGCAGGTGGTAACATTCTCTAAGGAGAAACTCCCGTTGGAGGGAAGAGATCACAATAGGCCACTGTTCATTAGAGCGGAAGTGAAGGGAAATAGGACATCTTGTGTGATGGTGGATGATGGCTCATCTATTAATGTATACCCTTTAAAGATTTTGTCGAGGTTGGGTCTGAAGACGACAGATTTGAGTCCATCCAACATGACTATCAAGGCCTATGATGATAGTAAGCGGGGAGTAGAAGAGGGCACATTTGTTGCGGTAGTCAAAGTTGGTCCGATTGAGGATGAGGTTGAGTTCACGGTGCTTGATATCCCGACCACTTTTGCTTTTCTATTGGGGAGGCCATGGTTTCACAAGCTTGGGGGCGTGCCCTCCACGTTGCATCAGGTCATTAAGTTTCCGTATGAAGGGGAGATCGTCACCATTAGAGCTGAGGTAGACAATGATGTGGCCGCCTTGGAGATACAACCTTTCACGAGGTTCCAAGTGGCGGTAAACTTTGAGGAGTGGGTGGATCCTAATGTGGCTAGGATCATAGAGAAGATGAAGTTCGAGCCGGGCACAGGTTCAAGTGTTGGAGGAGCACTGTCGGACTTCAAGGGGCAGACCACCAGGAGAGGATTGGGATACAAGTCCGACAAGGATAAGCCGAAGACTAAGAAGAAAGAGATGAAGCTGACAGAATACTTCGTGAAGGTTACGGGGTACCAATGAGAGCCTGAACTAGTGGAAGTCAATGGGATCATGGTACCAGGATTTGAGATCTTTCAGGATGTGATGGACAAGGAGCCGCTGGCAGAAGAAGATGCAAAGGAGGAAGACAAGTGGGAGGAGGAGGAGTTGATGCAGTTAGAGAGTCTGACGCTCGAGAAGAGCAAGGGGACCGGAGAAGAAAAAGCTGCGGATGACGAAAATGTTTATTTCCCTAATTTATTTGATTGTACTCCCACATTCGCTAATAATAAAGACATTCATTTCGCTTACTTGCCTGAATCTCTTCCTTTTAACTTACACGACTTGAGCATATTTGACATTAACTCAACCAAAACAAACGCATTTAACCTTGGTACGTCGAAAAGCCCCAAGGAAATTCTAATTGCGAGTGAGGTTACCTCTGAGGATCGGAAATAATTAGAGAGAATGTTAATCAAATACGCTAAGGTATTCGCTTGGTCCTACGAGGACATGCCTGGAGTAGATAGAAGTATCGCCCAACATGCGATACTGACTTACCCGAACGTGAGGCCAGTAAAGCAGAAAATCTGAAAGATGAGACCTGAATGGGCCGAAAAGGTCAGAGAAGAAGTTAAGAAGCAGATAGACGTGGGATTTCTAGAAGTAGTGAAATGCCCCGAGTGGTTAGCGAACATTGTACCAGTGCCGAAAAAGGATGGGAAGGTCATAATGTGTGTGGATTATAGAGACCTTAACAAATCTTGCCCAAATAATGATTTTCCTTTACCCCATATTGACGTACTGGTTGATAGCGCGGCTCTATCCGCCATGTACTCATTCGCGGATGGGTTCTCAGGATATAATCAGGTCCTTATGGCTGAAGAAGACAAGCATAAGACTGTTTTGTCACTGAGTGGGGCACATATTGTTACAAGTTGATGTCGTTCGGGCTCAAGAATGCGGGAGCCACTTATCAATAGAGGGACACTACGTTATTCCATGACTTGATGCATAAGAAGATCAAAGTATACGTGGACGACATGATGGTAAAGTCGGAGACGAGAAATAGACACGTAGAAGCGCTAGAGAAGTTCTTTCAGAGAGTCGACAAATACAACATGCGACTAAATCCCAAGAAGTGTGTGTTCGGGGTAACGTCAGGAAAGCTGCTATGACATATGGTAGGAATGAGAGGAATAGAAGTAGACCCTGAGAATATCAAAGTGATTACCGAGATGCTTGCGCCAAAGATGGAGAAAGAAGTTAGAGCATTCCTCGAGAAAATCCAATACATCAGTCGATTCATCGCCAAGCTGACGTTAGTTTGCGAGCCCATCTTTAAGTTGTTGAGGAAAGACCAGCCGGTGAAGTGGAACAGACAATGCCAAAAAGCTTTTGACAAGATCAAAGAATACCTAGTGAGGCTTCCCGTCTTGAAACCTCCAAGACCGGACAAACCCTTAGTGTTGTATTTGGCCATAGAACCCGAAGCGTTGGGGGCGATGATGGTGCAAGCAGATGAGACAGGGGTAGAACATGCAGTCTACTATCTCAGTAAGAAGATGCTTCCGTATGAAGCCCGCTATCAAGAAGTAGAAAAGATATGTTTGACAGTAGTGTGGGCTTCTAGAAAGTTGCGTCATTACTTCCAATCCTACAAGATCCAAGTGGTAGCAAAGGAGAATCATTTGAAGTATCTGTACTCGGTACCTTCGCTAGTAGGGAAGTTAGGCAGATGGTTGGTATTGCTGACGGAGTTTGATATTGAATATCTCACTTCTAAAGTAATCAAAGGGCGGGCCGTAACAGAGTTCTTAACACTACAACCCATAGAAGGAGACCAATACAAGTTTGAATTCCCAGACGAGGAAATCCAGGCAATAACGGTCCAAGGATGGAAGATGTATTTCGACGGAGCGGTTAATTACAAATGATCCGGAATAGGAATCGTGATAATAACCCCCGAATGAGAAACCCTACCTATGGCCAAGAGGTTGACGTTCGGAGTAACCAATAACATGGCCGAGTATGAAGCATGTGTCTTTGGATTGACAGCACTGATAACCTTAGGAGCTAAGGGTGTGGAAGTTTATGGAGACTCGATGTTGGTAGTCCGACAGATGCAAGGAGAATGGGAATTGGAGGAAGAAAGTTTGAGACCATACTTATTTCACCTCAGGAAGTTGGCACAAGATATCCCCGACTGTAAGTTCCAACACTTTTCGCGAGAAGAGAACCAGATGGCGGACGCACTAGCCACCCTAGCCGCAACTTGGGAGAACCTGAAGAAGTTGGTGATGAGACCTCTAGTGTTGACGACAGCAAGCAAGCCCAGTTACGATATAGAAAGAGTCTTAGAAGTGGAAGTCGACGATGTAAAACCTTGGTACTACGATATTCAGTGATATCTAGAATGCGGGGAATTCCCGGAAGAAGTCGGTAGGAAGGACATGATAGCCATTCAGAAGTTGGCTTCCCAATACGTGAGTTTGAAATGAGAACTATACAAGAGACAAGCCAATAGCATCCAACTAAAGTGTTTAAGGAAGGAAGAGGCTCAGAAAGCGATGGAAGAAGTACACGCCGGAGTATGTGGACCGCACATGAACGAATTGAACTTGTCCCGCAAGATAGTGAGACAAGGCTTCTACTGGTCGACCATGAAAGCTGACTGTGCGAAGCTGGTGAAGCATTATCAGGATTGTTAAGCGCACGGTAACTTGAACCATCTACTGCACACGGAGTTGCACGGGCTATCGGAGCTGTGGCATTTTTCAGCATGGGGAATTGACATGATCGGAGAAATTCGACCACACGCGTCAAATGGACATCATTTCATAGTAGTTGCGGTAGACTATTTTTCGAAATGGGTGGAAGCCGAGTCATTTCGCAACGTTACAACAAAGAAAATGGTGAAGTTCATAGCCCGAAACATCATATATCGATACAGAATGCTGCATCACGTAGTAACAGACAACGAAGTCCAGTTTCAATGAGAAAGAAAGGCGATGCTACAGAAGTACGGGATAGGACATCACAAGTCGTCACCATACAGACCACAAGCAAATGGGGCAGTCGAGGCAACCAATAAGACGATAAAGAAGATACTGGCCAAGATGACGGAAAGTTACAGGGATTGGGCGGACAAACTACCATACGCCCTTTGGGGGTACATAACTTCTGTGAGAACGGCAACGAGAGCCACGCCTTACTCTTTGGTCTACGTAATGGAAGCAGTATTACCGGTGGAAGTAGAGATACAGTCAATACGGGTACTAGCAGAGGCAGAGTTACCTGAACAAGAATGAGCCTTGCAGAGATTCGAACAATTAGTATTACTAGATGAGAATAGAATGAAGTCCTTGCATCATATGCAGATATACCAGAAGAGGTTGGCCCGAGCATTCAACAAGAATGTACGCCCTACCAGGATTAGAGAATGTGATTTAGTACTCAAGCAGTCAAAGCCATCGACGATGAACCCGAGAGGAAAGTTCAGACCCAACCGAGAAGGACCCTACATAGTCAAGAAAGTGATGGGAAACGGGGCAGTGAGATTGTCAGATTTAGACGGAAACGAGTTTTCCGAGCCAATCAACGTGGACAGATTGAAGCAATATTTTGCCTGGGGAAGAGAAGACCGAGCGATCACTGGGAGAACCGGCCGAAGGCCTAACCCAGCGAAATAGGAAACACATTCATGCATGCATACACGTAACATACTTGTAATTTTTTGTTTTTTGTTCGCAGGTTTCGAAGAAAAGAAGAAATAGCGGCAAATACAAGCAAGCCGGGAACAGAACCACATTACCAGTAGTTTTCGGGAATGGATCCCAGGGTCAAGGCCTAACACTATCATCAGTTTCGGGAATGAATCCCAGGGTCGAGGCTGACATTACCAGCATTTTTCGGGAACAAACCCCAGGGTCGAGGCCCACACTATCAGCAGTTGAAAGGAAGAATTCCAATGGAGTGAAAAAAAAAAGAGAAGTCCTTAATGGTTAGACATAAGTCCAATGATGAAATTGTTACTCTTGGGTGAAACCTTAGAAACGATAAGTGCAAGATATGCTCTCATCCGGTATTTTGAGTAGTTGATCTCGACTAGACTCGCGAGCACTTAATTATAGGATCTTAACAGTGAAAGCCTGAGTAGCCAGCAAAGTGACTAGTTAAAGAGATTGCGGATTGCTGAATGACCGTTCGCTCAGATGTCCATCCTGACTTACTTATGTTACGATATATGGTATGGTTGGATACAAAAGAAAAGTCTCTAAAGCAGAAAAAATAAATCACCTATAACCGATAAGCGTGAAGCTACCCATGGGCGAGTATTAGGACCACCATGAGGAGAAATACTACCTTAAATGGTAGATGTGTTGAAAAAAAAAAGACAAAAGAAAAAGAAAAAGAAAACAATATCACCTTGAGTACGGTGAAGTAATTACAGAGCATGATCAAGACATCTATGTTGGTTTGACCCATTGATCCCATTCTTCGAAATAAAATTATCGAGTTGGCTTACTTAAGGATCAAGCTGTAAAAGAACCTTGGCACACACACACTTTGAGTCTGGTTCAGATCATTTATCCAAACTGTTGGATTTGAGTTGCATCAAGTACTTTGAAGGCTCTCTGGTTTCGACACTGAGCATCATTTGAGGATAATAATATGTACAACTATTGGGATTATCTCATAAAAAAAACAGTAATATGATATGACAGTACGGAACACCGCATCAAATGATCTACTTTGGCCGAGTGCAAGCAACAAACAACAAAAAAGATAAACAGAGTCTGAGGGTGACATGTCTACCTCTTCTTATGCAGTAACGGTTCGGGAATGAACCATCACATCAGCGATACCTCGGGAATGAGGATTAGCAAGCCGAGAATGACACTTCGGGAATGGAGCACGGTTCGAGAATGAACCATCACATCAGCGACACCTCGGGAATGAGGATTAGCAAGCCAGGAATGGCGCTCCGGGAATGGAGCACAGTTTGGGAATGAACCATCACATCAGAGACACCTCAGGAATGAGGATTAACAAGTCGGGAATACGCTTCAGGAATGCAGCATGGTTCAGGAATGTACCACCTCTCAAGTAACGGTTAGGGAATGGACCAGGGGTCAAAACACCTCACCACCACATCAACTCAATTTGAAGTATCTTAGAATAACAGGTAAGTTCGGCTGCAGCTAGCGAGCCAGGTAAGTAAAAATGCATGCATGACTTTGATAGGATTGTCACTGTCACACACTACTCAAGCCCATGAAAGTGGGGGCGACTATAGACACTTGCATTTTTGCATGAAAGCCCGATGATGAGCCTCGTTTGGAGTAACTACCCGATAAGTTGCGGAAGTTGCGGGAAACTGACGTCGGAAGGGAAAATTCAAAAATAAGTACATCCTCAGATTTAATTCGTTGGTTTAGCCTCGGGTTCGCTCGATTAATCTCCGTCTTAACTGTTAGGCTCGGCCCAAAATCCCCGCAACCCGTAAAAGCCCACATGCCTCACACACCTCTTGCAACCCACGCCCAAGGCCCACCAAAGCCCAATCCAAATAATTAAAACATTTAAAACACATGTCTAAATTAATTCAAATTCAATTAAAATCAAAATAATACCATTCCTAAATTAAATCAAATCACCTCCCAAATTAAAGATATTCCCCACCAAAATTACACAAATTTTCTTTCCCTAAATAACTTAATTAAACACATCCCTTATTTATTTGATTTGTTTCCCTTTTTGAGCCATGCACACACAAGGAAACCCTAGCCATGCACACACAATAGAAACCCTAGGATCACCATTATAAAAAGGGACACTCTCGCTTGGCTCTGGCTCTCTAGGCTCTCTCTCCATCTCACCTCTCTCTCTAAAAAACCCTAGACACTGCTCACGAACCTGCTCTCTCTCATTCAACAACCCTCCGCCCCAACATAACCAACTCACAAAGCATACCAATAACCCATAAGCAAATCAAAAAAAGACCTCACAATACAACAAAAAAAAATACACATAAACCCTTCAACAGCCACCACGTCCCCTAAACAAATTCTCCACGCGAACAACACACTCAGCCCATACTCAACACGCATCTCATCTCCTCACGCAGCCCTCACAAATCAACAAAAGAAACCCTTCAACAGCCCTCGAACCACCCTAAAATAGTGGCCAAATAACCCTAAAACAATCCCTTATTTCACCAAAAATAATACCCCAAAATAACAGCAAAGTCGTTCCAAAACAGTGAAGAAACCGAGACAAATAGTGAAACAGCGAAGGAAAACATCGAACCAGAAAACCAGAAAATAGTGACGGAGCATTAACCCTTCCGGCAACGACGTATCGCACTTCCGAGAAGCAACTTAAAAGGTAAGACCTGAGGGCACCCTTTATTATTTATTTATCTTTTTCAGTTAATTATTGTTGGTTCATTCGCATGCATCATTATGTTTCATGTATATTATTGTTATTGGGTTAATGATTGCGTGATATCTCTTGCGGTATATCGGTTGGAAACCCATACGTAAATTTCGTAGTCGAATCTGAATGGACGGTAGTGCGGTTTGTACTTGGGAAACAACTCCACGTACCGCTTGAGGACCTTTCAAGCACTTGTTTCATTTTGATATTTAATTTCGTGTTTATTGTTCCGCCTTTTATTTTCTATGTATTTTTTCCTTGTTCATGCATTGTTGCTTGATGCGCATGGGCTAATTACGTTGGTTTAAGGTCCTATATTAGAGGGAGAAAAAAACCTAAAAGACTACATTTACCACAATATTTTGCCGCGCCTTTTATTATTCCGTTATCTACTTTATGTATATTATTTCTTTGTTTATTCATGCATTGTAACCTAGAGCGTATGGGCTAATCACGTCAGATTAAAGGTCCACCGTTTGAGGGATAAAAGCCTAGAGGCTACTTTTACCATGATATTTTGTCGCGCCGGATGAGGTATGCTCGATTGAATGCGAAATACGTTCAATCGGGCATACGAGATCCCATATAGATGTCGGCCTTGGTCGCATCTCTTTAATTTAATTATGCATTGTTGCTTGATGCGCATGAGCTAACTACGTTGGTTTAAAGGTCCTCTATTGGAAGGAGAAAAAGCCTAAAAGACTACATTTACCACAATATTTTACCGCGCCTTTTATTATTTCGTTATCTACTTTTCACATATTATTTCTTTATTTGTTCATTCATTGTTGCTTGATTCGCATGGGCTAATCATGTTGGTTTAAAGGTCCTCTATTTGAGGGAGAAAAATTCTAAAAGGCTACCTTCACCACAATATTTTGCCGCGCCCTTCCTCTATTGACTTTGCTATCCATCTTTGTCTTGGTTGTTTTGCAATCCGTCTTTGTCTTAGTTGTTTTACATCTTTTCATTTTCGCATTCGTGCCATGTTTATGTTTGAGTGTTTGCTTCTAACGGTATATCGGATGGAAACCCAGACATAAATTCCGTAGCCGAATCCGAATGGACGGTAGTGCGGTCTGTACTTGGGATACAACTCCACGTACCGCTTGAGCAACATTCATACATGTTTCCGTGTCATTTTAGATACCACTTTGGTAATCTCGTTCGAACGCGTTATCAAACGCTACTCGAATGTATGTATTTTGTTTACCGTTCGAACGCGTTATCAAACGCTACTCGAACACATGCATTCTGTTTGCCGTTCGAACGCGTTATCAAACTCTACTCGAACGCATGCATTATGTTTACCGTTCGAACGCGTTATCAAATGCTCCACGAACGTGCATGCAGTGGATCGACTTCTTTTCCTCATATTTCGTGCATGTTTGCTTATTTAAGTCATTTCTTTCGCATTACATAATTAACCATATCATTTCATTATTGACACTTTTTTTATTTATATTTCCGCATTTTTTATTTGATATGTTCATGAGATTGTGTGCTCACATTTATTATTAATGCCTTTATAGTTGTTATTAGTTACATTATTGTGCTTCATCGTTTAATACGTTTATGAATTATGCATTTGCCTTCATTTTTATTTACGTTTATGGGTGTGCAATCTTGTGTGTTGATTACATTATCTTACATGTGTTACATAAGACCTGGTTATACTATTGCTTAAATCTTCTCATTACAATTGGCATAAGTAAGAGACCATTTCGAACCCAACGATTAAGGTCTTCCCTTGCGAGGGGTGAGTACGGCCTTAAATCATTTCTCAGTTCACACTGGGTGGCGACTCCATTTTATTTCTCCGGTTTAGTCCCCCGCGGGCTATTCCGTACTCCAGACCGGGCCGCGAGTCCGGACATCGTCGTCCACTTCTGTACCTCGCCTACAGTTGGCCACAAATTAGATGATTCTATGTTTAAAATCTATCATTCGGGGGGGGGGGGATTTTGAATAGGATCTAGAAAATATAACCTAGGAATTTTATAGAGTTCAAAAGACTTATAATTCCTTTGAAATCATTAATAAAGAATCACATTTAATGAATCATTAATTATGTAATTTTTATAAGGATATCGAAATCGGTAATTAATAATATTTTCACTCGGCACTCGGGAGAGAGAGTATAATAATTTAGGATTATTGGCTTATAAACTAAGAAATTTAGTAACAATTGATTGACATAACAAATAAATATTGGATAAATAGGTGAAATCAGACTCTAGAATTCCTCTCATCATGATCTTTCTCAATTTAAATATTTGACTTTTCACTTATTTAGTTTTTAGTTTTAATTTAGTTTCATTTAAATTATTTCTAAATAAAGTTAAGTAATTTTTTTTTATATCTAGCATTTAGCGCGAATTTGATTTCAATCCTCGTGGATTCGACACTCAATATTCACTCTTTACTAAAACTTGACACTGTATACTTGATGTACGATAATCCATCAACATGACACCACTGAATGAGTCATAAATCTTGGTTGTCTCATCCAAAAAGACATGACAGAAGTTGGTTGAGGACATAGAAGATGTAGAACCTTGATTGTCAGTTTCATTTTCAGATTCCATCTTACAATATTTTCCTACACCAAATATTTGTTAGAAACCCAAATTTGGAAAGAAAAAAAATTATTCTTGGATAAAACTCCAAGGCCTTTTTCATTTTGTCTCCTCATTCTATTCAACAAATCATGCAAGTCGAGAGTTGCAGGATTGATAGACCTCATAAGAAGAATAGTTTCTTTGTTCTCTAGAAAATTTTATTATGCATTTTTTTTGATCTTATCATGCATATTTTTAAACCTCCAACAAGAGTTAGTTGTATGATTGTATGAATTGTGATATTTCAATAACACTTCCCTTTGAGTTCTTTACGATCAGGAGATCCATGATTTGTGGAGGATTTCCTCTATTGAATATTGGAGGAATGTCATCTGAGCCCATTACTGCATGTGCTTCTTCTTCATAAATTGCATGATTATTCGGATTTGTAGCCCTAATGCCAAAATGTAGACTATTATTACTAATAAGAATCCTACCAAATCCTGCAATTTCCTCCATTACGTGAGATACATGGGGGGTTAACATCTTTCTTCTTGAGGAAGAGGAATAACCAGATGTGATTCTTCATGAGGATGAAGAACAACATGACTTGGTAGGCCATTTGCTTCGAGAGAATCTATAGAAAAATGCTCCTGAGGTCAGCCCATGAACACCCCTGAATGTCCCTGAAGTCAGCCCCTGAACACGCCTAAACCAACCCCTGAAGTCAGCCCCTGAACACGCCCGAATGCCCCTGAAGTCAGCCTCTGAACACGCCTAAACCAGCCCCTGAACACGCCCACCAATGCCCCTGAAAACTGCCTCTGAAACACACGCCCAAATACCCCTGAAAACTGCCTCTAATACACGCCCAATGAGTCCATTCACGCCCATCACCTTCCAAATAAAACAAAAACACATATTAAACACATGCTAAAATCAAGACAAATCACATTCCCTAATTAAAAGATACAAATCAAATCTCATCAAATACTTTCCTAATTCGATTAAATTACATACCTAAATAAAAAAAATCAAATATATCATCTTCCTAATCAAATCAAATCATATCTAATCACTTCCCTAATTAAAAGATTTTTCCCTATCACACACTAATTAAAAATATATCTCATAATTACACAATCTTTTCCCTTTTCACACAAGGTAAACTCCAACCCTTTGCCAATAAAAAGAAGCCTAAACCAACCTTAGAACCCCTAGCTCATTCTCACAAAATCAACCCTAATGTTCTAAGTCTCTCAAACTCCACGCACACATAAGCCACTGCCCCTTCATCACGTAAACCCTTCACGCACATTGCCTCACTCACGCACCCCCTGACCAGCCATATTTTCACGCACCCCCTAGCCTCACTGTGGGAACACATAACCTGGATGACGCATGCTGTTCCTAGGCTCGGGGGCCTGGTTGGGAGTACGGAGTAGCCACGGGGGACTAAACCGGAGAGTAATGGAGTCGCCACCCGGTGTGAACCGGGAAAATGAGATTTAAGGCCGCACTCACCCCTCGCAAGGGAAGACCTCAAACCGTTGGGTTCGGAATGGTCCCTTACTTATGTCACTTGTAATAAAAGGATTTATGTAATAATTTAACCAGGCTTAAATAACATTTATTTCCAAAAATATCATGCTTCTAAATTCTCATATTCAAGATAAAACTTATGTACACATTTCACATATATCTCACGTTTAAAATTGCATGCTTAACATATATCAAAATAGCAACGAACATACAACTTCATTTGCATATTACATTCAGGAAAACACAAGCACACATATTAACCATACAAGCACACATATTAACCATACAAGCACACATATGGGCACTTTTCCAAGCGGTACGTGGAATTGTATCCCAAGTACAGACCGCACTACCGTCCATTCGGAATCGGCTACGGAATTTACGTCTGGGTTTCCATCCGATATACCGTAAGAAATAATACTCAAATGTTATCATGACATAAGCATATGAATGGTAATACATTAACATATTTGTATTTATACATGTGGAGATAGCTACTAGGAAAACTATGCATGAAATCTAATGAAGATGACTCAGTTCAGTGTGTTCGCGTTCGTGTAGCGTTCGTAAACGCGTTCGAACGGAAATGAAACAGAATGCTCACGTTCGAGTAGCGTTCGTAAACGCGTTCGAACGGAAATGAAACAGAATGCTCACGTTCGTATGGCGTTTGTTGACGCGTTCGAACGGAAATGAGACAGAATGCTCACGTTCGTATGGCGTTTGTTAACGCGTTCGAACGGAAATGAGACAGAATGCTCACGTTCGTATGGCGTTTGTTAACGCGTTCGAACGGAAATGAGACCTGACACATGATAAGGCAAAAACACATGCGCGTTCGAGTTGCGTTCGTAAACGTGTTCGAACGGGAACAGACCCGATGCATGAAATGGGACGCAATACATAAACACAAAATAAAAGGGGCGCGCGAAGTACTGCCGTAAAGGTGGCCTTTTGGGGCTCTTGATCTCTCAAAGAGAGGACCTTTAGACCAACATACTAAGCCCATGCGCTCGACTGAATCATGCATACAAAAAATTAAAAGCAATGATATTAAACATAGTGTGCCCGATTGAACGTATCTTGTATCCAACCGGGCACACATCAACCGACGCGGCAAAGCATCGTGGTAAACGGGTTTTAGCCCCTCCCCATAGGGGATCTCACATCGCACTTACTAAACCCATGCGCTCGGTTGAATCATGCATACGAAAATAAAGACAATCATATCAAACTAGGTATGCTCGATTGAACGTATCTCGCATTCAACCGAACACACATCAATCGGTGCGGCAAAGCGTCGTGGTGAAGGATTTTTAACCCCTCCAATTAGGGAACCTTTCATCGCACTTACTAAGCCCATGCACTCGATCATATCATACGAGAATAAGCAACATACAGAATTTAAATGACAAGAAATAAATAAACCAAAGCAACACAACACAAGAGAAGGTGCTGTTTACTCAAGTGATACGTGGAGTTGTGTCCCATGTACAGACCGCACTACCGTCCATTCGGATTCGGCTACGAAATTTACGTCTGGGTTTCCATCCTATATACCACAAGAGACAACACTCTTCCATTCATCCAATACCCACAACACACATCATACACACACAAGATTTAACAAACAAGTAAAGTACAATCAAAATAAATAACAAAAAATCGGATAAAGACGAGTGTGAAAAGTACCCTCAGGTCTAACCTTTTAAATCACCTCTCGGATGTACGGTACACGATCGTCGGAAGGGTGGATGCTCCGCAACTCTCCCGGTTCACTGGTTCACTGTTCTCGTTCGTTGTCTTACTGTTTTGAGTCCGTTTTGCTGCTGTTTCCTTGTGGTTTCACTGCCGTTTCCTCTTTATCTTTTGCTTCCTTTTTCTTGAGTGTGTTCTTCCTGTAATTTTTATGTGTGTTGTGTATGAGCTAGGGACTAGGGACTAGGGACTAGAGACTAGGGTTGAGAAGGTTGGTGAATGGTTCTTTTTATAGGCAAAGGGTTGGGCTTGACAAGGAAATGGATTTGGCTAATTAAATAGGGATTTGATTTGGTTTGGTTAAGGGAAGTCAAAGATTGAGGGGGGACAAATCTTGGCTAGATAGAGAAGGTTGAATATTTGATTGGCTTGGATTAGGAATACAATATTTTGAGTTTGGGAATAATCTTATTAGATTGGGAATATAATTGGTTGATTGATTTTAATTTAGGCATGATTATATTTGATTGGTTTAGATTATGTATGATAACTTTAATTTGTGTAAGTATTTTATTTAATTTGGTATGTGATTTTTAGATTTATTTTGATTTCACCATGTGTTAAATATGTGTTTTAAGTGGGCTTGGGCGAATTGGGCTAATTGGGCTGGATGTGAGGCTAGCAGCAAAACTAGAATTACCGACACCGTTCGAACGCTTCCTCGAACGCGGCACGAACGCCCGCAATCCGTTTTACGTTCGAACGTAAACATGAACGCAACACTAACGAAAACAGTGAACCTTGTTTATTCTGAATTTCCCCTTCCGATGTCCGTTTCCCGTGACCTCCGTGACTTAAAAGGTAGTGTCTCCAAAATGAGACTCATCATAGGGACTTATGTGTAAAAATGCAGTGCCTACACTCACTCACGTAACAGCCCCTCAGATTGCCTCACTCACGCAACCCACTGACCAGCCACTACTTCACGCCCCTTACCTTACAAATTTGCCCCTACTTCACACCATATTCACCGACCAAAATAGTCCAGAAGCAGTCCCTGAAACAGCCCCTGACCACCGAAAACAGCCCCTGACCATTGAAAACAGTCCTTGAAACACAACCTCTGACCACCGAAAATAGCCCCTGAAACACAGCCCCTGACCACCGCAAAACACCCCTGAAATACAGCCCTCTGACCACCGTAAAACACCCTGAAAACACAGCCCTAATTCACGCACAAACAGCCTTAAACAGCAGTCCCAATTCACGCCAAAAACAACACCAAAACTGCAGCTCAAATAGTGAAAATTGCAACCCCTAATACCCTCAAAAATGCAAAAACAGTCCCTTATTATTGCAAAGACAGCGACTAGAAAATACAGTGAAAACAACAGTGAAACAGAATAAAACAGCAGCCCAAACAACGAAACAGCAAAGGAAAACGTTGAACCAGTGAATTGGAGGAGTTGTGGAGCATCAACCTTTCCGACAACCGCGTAACCCACTTCCGAGAGACGATTTAAGAGGTTAGACCTGAGGGCACCCCTTTTATTTATTCTCTTTTTATTTTTATTTATTATCTTATTTTACTTCGCACGAGTATTGATGATTGGTGTATGATATGACTTTCGAATGAATGGAATATGTGTTCTCTCTTGTGGTATATCAGATGAAAACCCGGACGTAAATTCCGTAGCCGAATCCGAATGGACGGTATTGCGGTTTGCACTCGGGATACAATGTCACGTACCACTTGAGAGATTCACATGTTTCGTTTCATCCAACCTTGAGTTTTAAGCATGATTTAGTCTAATAAGTTATTTATTTTTAATCATGATTATGATATTTCTTTATGCATGATTTAGTTATTTTTCTTTTGCAATAGTAATTTAATTTACGTTTATGTTTAGGATGTTATTTATTCTTTGTGTTTGATAATTCAACATGCTCATTGTGTGATATTGTATGCTTGCCGTTATAATGGCTTACTTTTAAAGCATGCAAACTTAGACATAAGATTTACTTTGGTGAATGCGAACTAGATCTAAGTTACTCTTGAGCATATATGTTGCGTAGATTCGGTTAAGTTATTGCACAAATCATTTCATTACAAGTGGCACAAGTAAGGGACCATTCCGCACCCAACGGTTTGAGGTCTTCCCTTGCGAGGGGTGAGTGCGGCCTTAAATCATTTTCCCGGTTCACACCGGGTGGTGACTCCATTATTCTCCGGTTTAGTCCCTCGCGGACTACTTCGTACTCCCAACCGGGCCGCGAGCCCGGAACAGCATGCGTCGTCAATTTCTGTGTCCTACAGTCTCATCCAAAAAGACATGAAAGAAGTTGGTTGAGGACATAGAAGATGTAGAACCTTGATTGTCAGTTTCATTTTCAGATTCCATCTTACAATATTTTCCTACACCAAATATTTTTTAGAAACCCAAATTTGGAAAAAAAAATTATTCTTGGATAAAACTCCAAGGCCTTTTTCATTTTGTCTCCTCATTTTATTCAACAAATCATGCAAGTCGAGAGTTGCAGGATTGACAGACCCCATAAGAAGAATAGTTTCTTTGTTCTCTAGAAAATTTTATTATGCATTTTTTTTGATCTTATCATGCATATTTTTAAACCTCCAACAAGAGTTAGTTGTATGATTGTATGAATTGTGATATTTACAATAACACTTCCCTTTGAGTTCTTTACGATCAGGAGATCCATGATTTTGTGGAGGATTTCCTCTATTGAATATCGGAGAAATGTCATCTGAGCCCATTCCTGCATGTGATTCTTCTTCATAAATTGCATGATTTGTAGCCCTAATGCCAAAATATAGACCATTATTACTAATAAGAATCCTACCAAATCCTGCAATTTCTTCCATTGCGTGAGATACATGGGGTTAACATCTTTCTTCTTGAGGAAGAGGAATAACTAGATGTGATTCTTCATGAGGATGAAGAACAACATGACTTGGTAGGCCATTTGCTTCGAGAGAATCTATAGAAAAATGCTCCCCTGATTTCTTTCTTTCTACCTAACATATTTCAAAGTAGTCTATTGGTCTTTATTCCTCCAATTCTTATGATTGGATTGAGTCTAACAATAAATGAGTTACTCAATCCTCTCATAGGCTTATAATATTTTTTCTGGGTCGGTTTCCATCATCTTCACTATTTCATATGTAATAAAAATTAAATCAACAGTGGTGAAATTTATAGGTGCAATTACATCACCTAACACCCTAACATCAAGTCCTGCTGTGGTTGTGAATTTTTGGAGAAGTAAGATTCCTCTCAATTTGTAGGCACAAACTCATTTTTCCTTTATTACTGTAGGCACAAACTCTTCATCATGAGATGTAGAAATATATTTTCCCATATTAATCCTTGTTCTTTGGTTGTATCTTGTTAGTGTGTCCTATCGAACGTGCCAAAAAATATTATTCGCATTACAAAGTATCGTTGGCTGCTAGAGTGCGCGGGCTTGCCAGAGGAGCGAGTCCTCAAAACAGAAATTAATGATGATTGATTTCTAAACAAATTATTGTTAACTAATTCCTCTAAAGTCCCAAATAGATCAACAATTAGGAATTATAAAATGAATACTTTGATTAACCTAAAATGTTGAGAACTACATAAATTTTGATCAGCTGTAAAGTCCGAAATAGACAGTTGCTGAAGCAGTTATGGTGGAAAATATAGACCAACCCCATTACCTGGATAGGTAGTGTCTATATGATTTTATAGACAGTTGCTTTCTCCCCCATTACCTATCCACACTACCTATCCACGTGACATAGACAAAGCTGAAGCAGTTATGGTGGAAAATAGCTTGCTTACTGCCCCTGATTATTGAATCAGACTTATAGAACGTGATAAATTTGGTTTTATGAAAAATTTATATTACCAAAGAAATTTTCTGGATTATATATGATATCCGGAATGCAATTGCTAATGTGGATTATTTTATGATTCAATTTAGGCATAGAACCTATAACTTAATTACCCATAAATTAGCAAAATTAGCTCTTACGGGACATAATAATGATTTTTGGAATGAGGATTTCCTTTTATTTCTTGTATCTTTTGAGTTATGAATGAATATTTGTCTTTAAAAATAAAAAAAAATGTAAATTTTGGGTTAAGTGTTGTAGCCTTGTACTTGTAGGGATATATTTCAACGGCTTTATAAAAAAAAAATGAGGATTTCCTTTTATTTCCTGTCAAGGTAAGAGTGGCAATGGGTTGGGTTAAGTGGATCAGTAATTTTCCCCCTACTAACTAATATATCAACGGCTTTAATAACTGTACTTGTTCCCCTCACCAGATCAAACGCTCCAAAATAATCGAACAACCAAACAACTACGCTAGGGTTTTCATTTCATTATATTTATTTTCTCCTCAAAAACTAAAAATCGAAACTAATTTTTTCTCTCTGTTTCCTTTCCATTTTCTCGGTAAAATCATGGTGAAAGGCCCCGGTCTTTACTCTGATATCGGCAAGAAAGCCCGAGGTAATCTATATTAAAATTAAGTTAAATATTTATTTAATTAATTACTTAATCATTTCCTTTTCTTTTACTCAATCGTTTGTTTTTAAAGTAGTTTTTATTTTTATATTACTTTAATTTTTTAAATTGTTCTCGATTTTTGTAGATCTTCTCTATAAGGATTACCAGAGCGACCACAAGTTTACTATCACTACTTACACCTCAAATGGAGTCGTGAGTTTTTATTTTTTATTTTTTATTTTTACAATTATCATCCTCCAAGTTGTTCTTTGTTTGGTTCCCGAGAAAATGGAGGATACAGAATAAAAATCAATTAAGTACATTTGTAGTAAAAAAATAATGCTGTTAAATATTTATTGATTATGAATGATGATACATGTTTTTATTCGTAATGCATTGCAGGCGATAACTTCTAGCGGTGTTAAGAAAGGTGAGCTGTTTTTGGCCGACGTCAACACTCAGTTGAAGAACAAGAACATCACAACTGATGTTAAAGTTGATACTAACTCTAATGTAAGTCTTTGGGTTTTTTTTTTTTTTTGGTTTCATAATAACTGCCAATTCATGCCTGTTTGATAATGAGCTATTTTTTAATTTGGTGTTTATGTCTCAGCTTCATGTTACATCTCGCAGTGGTTTATTGAATCTTTATTAATTATTATTATTATTTTGAAAGAGGTTTATGCTTCTTGACTAGAACTTATTTGTGAAAATTAAAATGCTTGTGTAAGAAATCTTATGTATCAAAATGTGTGCACCCGCGCCAGATTTATGTCTCAGCTTCATGTTACATCTCACAGTGGTTTATTGAATCTTATTAATTATTTTTATTATTTTGAAAGAGGTTTATGTGTCTTAACTAGAATTTATTTGTGAAAATTAAAATGCTTGTTAAAGAAGTCTTATGTATCAAAATGTGTGCACCTGCGCTGCGCTGCCAAAGCCAAGATGACAAGATGTGGCAGTTTTAGGTTATGAATTATTACGCAATTTACTAAATCATATATGAATTATTCAATGTAACTTTGAAATGAAATTTATCTAAGTCATGTTTACCAAATACCTACCAACTTTCAATTGATAGTTAAGGGCTTAGGGCTTCCATTTCACAACCCACAACACCAGAATCCCAAACGAAGCCTTAATTAGGTGCGAAGAAAACTGAGGTGAATGATTTGGTTCGGTTATAAACTCTACAGTGTTGAGGTTCTACAGTATTGAGTGATGATACCTGGTATAAGTTTCTAAAAGTAATGCTCCCATCCCATGTAGGTGGATTTATGCTTGCTTGTTTCCCTCATTTCTGAAAAATGATTTTCCTTCGGGTATTCTGAGTGTGTGTATATATAATGATATCCGTATTTTCCACATGCAATGGGTTTTATTTTCTAATCATATAATACTTGGTTTGTTTCATTGATGACTTGTAGCTTTTTGCAACCATCACTGTTGATGAGCCTGCACCTGGACTGAAGTCAATCTTTAGCTTTATTGTTCCTGATCAGAGATCTGGGAAGGTAAGAGGTTACTTTCTTTAACTGTTTTCCTTGTCAGTTAAGTTCGTGTTCTTGCTGTTGTCCTTTGAACATTCTGTTTCAAGTTATGACTGGTGTGGAAATACTTTGGTGCTTTGTTTGTGTGCATTTATTTGTTCTGTCTATAGGGTCATGGTTGTTCATTATCAGCTTATAATGCCTGTTGTGGTGATTGTGGTGACAGGTGGAACTCCAATATCAGCATGAATATGCTGGAATAAGCACTAGCATTGGATTGACAGCAAGTCCCATTGTTAACTTTTCTGGTGTGGTTGGAAACAATTATGTCGCTCTTGGGAGTGATATCTCATTTGACACTGCCACTGGGAAATTAACCAAGTGCAATGCAGGGTTGAGCTATACCCATACTGACCTCATTGCTTCACTGACATTGTGAGTTGTTCTTTCTTCATAAAGCATTTTTGTCAAATACTACAATTAGTTGTCTAAATATGGAGATTTTTCTGGAATTTAATTGCTTTAAATTGTTGTACGCTGATCAACCATTTGCTCGAATGTGTTGAAAGTTTCTGGAAGATCAAATTTGTATGGGTTCAGACACGGATTGCATATACTTTCTTAATTCAATTTTTTTTGAAGATAAAGTGGAATGATAGTAATACAATAAACAAAGATATAGTTGGTGTAAATGTTGAAATCTGACTGGATAATTTTTTTCCTTAAATTTCTGTAAAGCTTTGATGTACTTTTTCTATGTTTTTGACGACATCTTTTTGAATATACAGGAATGACAAAGGCGACACCCTTAATGCTTCCTACTATCACATTGTAAGACCATTGACGAACACAGCTGTTGGTGCGGAGCTGAGCCATAGCTTTTCAAACAATGAAAACACACTGACAATTGGAACTCAGCATGCACTTGATCCTTTGACCTCGGTGAAGGCCCGAGTGAACAACTATGGCAGGGCAAGCGCTCTCATCCAGCACGAGTGGCGTCCAAAATCTCTCTTTACAATCTCAGGAGAGGTAGACACCCGGGCCATTGAAAAGAGTGCTAAAATTGGACTTGCCCTGGCACTCAAACCATAGCCCAACTCTAGCCCTTTTCTTGCGAAGGACAAACCTTGCTTTTGAGTAGTGGAGAACAATAATTGTCAGGAATAACGATGTGAATCCTTTAATTTTTATTTTTTTTGTCAACACTTTTCATCTGAAAATGTGGTGTCATTGGTTTTCAATGATGTTTCTAGCCGGTTTCGGTGGCGTAAACCCACATTTTCCATTTCTCATTTAGATTTTCAGTCCATTAACCCTCACGATGGTATACTTGTTTTGAGCAACAATATATTTCATTTCATTTCAATGTGGAGGTAGGGAAGACAATTATCCAATTGGATATGGATAATTGATATTCATGTTCAAATCCATATATATTCAAGATGGATAATTCTATATTCATATGCACTTTTAAATATTGGAAATGGATTTTATCCATATGGATATGGATATCCATTGATATATATAAATATCTAATTTCTGTCATTTACTTGAATGTAAAATATTAAAATTGAATCGTTTATTAATTATATTAATGTTAAATAATTTATTATTATAATATAAAATTATTTTAACTAAAAAATTAATTAATCACTAATAAAAATAATACGGCCAAACCTAGTCATGGCACCAACACAGCCTGACTTGGGTCTTGTTACCAAGCCTAGCAGGACTAGTCACCGATTTAGGTTTGACTCGAGTCCGGCCCCTTTCTTGGCACTAGCCAAGATTTGAATAGCTCGACCTCAATCCAGACATCGACCTCAGCCCTAGTCTCAGTCCGGTCCCAACATCGGGCATCAGGCTGACTCGAGTGTTGACAGGACCAGGTCCCAGCATCAGTCTGATCTGGTGCAGCATGATCGGGTTTTGGCACTGGCCCCGGTGTCGATAGGACCGGGTCTCGACACCAATTCGGACCAGGTCTTGACACCAAGCCGGATCGAGTCCTGACACTGGCCCGACCCCGGATTAGACTGGATTCTGGCACCGACCGGTGCCAAACCAGGTCCCGACACTAGCCTGGCTAGAGTGCTGACAAGACCGGATGCCAACAGGATTGAGTCCCGACACAAATCCAAACTGAGTGCCGGCAACACTCGATAGGATCGAGTCTCAACATCAGGCTGGGCAAGGTCCCCGTACCGCCCGAATGTCGGTAGGAATGGGTCCCGACACCGAGCCCGACCTGAATGCCTGCATGACTCATCATATTTATTTTTATAATTATATTATAAAAATATTTTTGATAATTTTTTTAATTAACGGTCATTTTGCTTTTCTCTATTTTTACTTGAATATTTGTTAAAGAATTAATATTAATATTCATTAATTATCCACAAAATATCTAATTGGATATTTAAAAAATGATTCATCTCTTTATCCAATAAATATTAGATGGATATTGTACAAATCTAATTAGATGGATAGTTGAATGTAGGCCTGGGCATTATCGGATTCAGATCGGATCGGATCAAATCTGAATCTGATCTGATCCGATACACTCACTTAAATTTGATCTGATTGGATTCGAATATCGAATCAAACTCGATTTGATTCGATCCGATTTTTATCGGATCGAATCAGATCAAACTAATCTGATCCGAATAATTTCGGATCAGATCAGTTTGATTCGATAACTGGTTCGAATTTGAAATAATATCCGAAATTTGATAATGATCCGAATTCGAAAAAATATCCGAAATTTGATAAAGAGCCGAATTGGGTAAAATATCCGAAATTTGATAATGATCTGAAATTTGATAATGATCCAAATTCGAAAAAACACCCGAAATTTGATAATGATCCGAATTCGAAAAAACACATTGTGCTTCACAATAAGCCAAATATGATTTGCATGTCTCCATATGCCTCTTCAAGTTGGTTGTTGACCGATCTTTCGAACTACAAGCATAAGTCTTCTGACAATATGTACAGACAGCCCTATCCGGATTATCTTCACATATGCGGAAAACTTTCCACACTTCAGATCTTCTATTTCTTATTTTAGTTGCTACTGATGTGATTGACGGCGATGAATCATGTTTTTTTGACAATGGCGGTCTCTCAAAGTTTGACTTTGATCGAGATTTTCTTCTCTCTCATTGTTTCTGTTAATTGTACCTCAATAGAATCTGATTCTGACCCACTACTGTTGGGTGAGCTTTCAAACCCACTCATCTACAATGACAATAAATTAGGCATGTATACAATATATATGTTTTGTCATTTTAACAAGTTGTTATTTCTGATTTCATATTTGTCCAATGATTTGAACAAAAAAAAACATATAGAATTCTGTTTTTTTTTTTTTTAAAGAACCATAGAGAATTCTGTTTAAATAATAACCATAGAGAATTTTTTTCAAAGGCCACACATAAACCATGAACTGAGTTTAAGAAATCCTATCAATTACCAAACAACCAAATTGAATGAAGATCAAATCGGCAAGACAACAACTAAAAATCTCAGATTCTCAGCAAGACAGCAACTAAAAATCAAACATATAGATTCGAATTCCCAGATAATTCAAACAGCACATACAATTTGAGTCATGCAAAACGACGATCAAAGCAAACAGGTGCTAAATTTACACAATATTTTGAACAAAAATAATTAATTAAATGGAAATCGGCAAGTGCTTGAAATTGAATGAAGATCAAATCGGCAACGGCAAATGGCAAACTATTTCAGTCATTTGAGTATTTGACAGAGACAGAGTACACTTTCAAATTTTTTCATTATTTTGAACGAAATTAATTAACTAAATGGAAATCCCTAATTTTGAAAAAGAATAAGAACTGAAGAATGGGGAACTTACTTTCTCGGCGCCGGCGGAGGCAGTAAACTGAATGAAGAGTGAAGACGTCGCAGAGGGAGACTGAAGTGAAGACGTCGCAGACGCAGAGGGAGACTGAAGAGTAAAGAGTAAACTGAAGATGAAGAGTGAGTGAATATCGAAGAAACTGAAGTGAAGATGACCTAATAAACTTAGGTATATTATGCAAAACGATGTCATTTGATATAGTCCAAAACGACGTCGTTTGCATATTTAAAAAAAAAAAATTGATCGGATCGGATCGGATCCGAAATTCGTCAAACGGCTACCACTACATTCGATCAGATCAAATTATTAGATCTGATGCCCAGGCCTAATTGAATGCAACCAGACTTTTCATCTTTAAGCACAAAATAGGTACGTGTACAGTTTCTCTCGACTTCGCATGCGGAGGCGGAGCCGTATATAAAGGAGAATATATATATATATATATATTTGAATATGTTAAATAATAAAAATAAAGAAGAAATTATAAAGACAAAATATAGTAAATCTTATTTAATTATATGTATTCATTCTTTTATATCTTATTATGTAATCTTTTAAGCCCGTACAAATAAGAATGTGAACTCTCATTTTATAAAAACATAATCATAAAGTAAAATAATTATGAAGGTAGTAACATAATCAATATATAATGGATCATATATGAAGGTAGTGAGAGTTATAGGAAGATATGAGATTGATGATGGGGAGATAAAAAAATTATTTGATAAACATTCATATAATTTATATTTTCATTTGTATGTATATTCAACAATGTGATACATAATTATTGACATCATATTTTGCAAAGTTATCATATCAAAGTATTGAAAAACTTTAAATTTGTTGAACTTCTAGTTCATCAACAGACATGATTTACTTCTGGTGATATAATACATCTTAATTTCTTATTTCAAAAAATAAGATTAATACCATTATCATTTTGATAAACAAATAATTCAAGCTCTACTCTCATAAACAAAAAATCATACACTTCAAGGAATGATGATGATAGACATTATTTTCCATCAAATGAGCATTATATTTTATCAAATATAAGAAAACATTAAATATATTTAAAATATTATTTTCTCATTTTTTCTACTTCCGGAACATCATATTTTCTCTAATTTACTCTCCCTTAAAAATTTTCAATGAGAAAATCAACGAGTTTTAAAATTATTGTATCTTCCAATGGTCGTTATTTTTCTTCAAATTGTTTCAAAAAAAAACAAATTTAACTCTCACTCCTTCTATGAGATATTTTTATAGAGAATCATGATATTTTCTATAGTCTTATCATGATTTTTTTTTCATTGAAAATCCCACCGCCAAACCACCCTTCCAGGCTTAAACAGAGCAGTTAAAACCCTCAGTTATTCTAAGCTCTTATAAGAAACGCACGCCCTGGATTCGAACCCAGGACCTCAATGTGAATTCTGAGCCCCCTACACCACCTAGTGACTAAGACTTACCATGATTCAAAGAATATTTTTAACAATTATTTAATCTTTTGTAGATTCTTATTTTTCTTTCATAATATATATATATTTTTGATATCTAAATATCACTTGAAATTGGAATGATTTATTTGCTACTTCAGGAGTTTTTTTTTCAAACTATATAGTTTAAAACCAAAAAAAAAAAAAAATGAGCATTTGAAACTATTGATGATATTATTTTCATTCAAATTCCTTCAAAAAACAAACTGATCATTTTTTTTTATATATATTACTTTTTCTCCTCCAGAGGGAGATGATTATAATAAAAGAAAAATTACAGTAATTTAATTTTTCTAATCCTTAGAGGACAAACGAATGATAACAATTTGTATAATTTTCTTGAGGAAAGTGAAATAAAATTTTGATTACTCTTATCCTCCAGGGATAGTTGATTTTCTTCAGTATATTTTCAATTGTCACAATTAATAAATTAACCATACACAATTAAGTATTTAAATTCATCTCTCCTTTTAGAGAGATGATATAAGGAAAAATTATAATCTTATAATTCTTATAATCCTTCAGGGAAAAGATGAATTATTACAATTTTTTAGAGTAATTCTTTAGAAACACAGTAATGAAATGAGAATTTTCATTATATTACAATCCTTCGGAAATGCATATGCTTAATTTTCTTACATTTCATATTTTTGATAATCACACTTATAAGGCAATTTTTAATATAAAAACCAACAAATCAAGATTATCATTCATAATAAAATAAAATTAACATTTAGAAGCATTAAGAATATAAGTAATAATGAGCAAGGGATGAAATCATTATAATAGAGTATCAAAATGCACAAGCAACATATATATGAATTCGACCTGAAAAAAATCAAGGTTGTCAAGAATGTAAATAACTAATTGCAGGAAAAAAAACAAAGAGAGATAGATTTACCGTATTTTCAAGGAGGAAAAAAAATATATCTCTTATGACCAGAGTCACGTGCTGATAAAGTATTAAATAATAAAGGCAAAGAATAAATTATAAACACAAAATATAATAAATATTCTTCAATCATATGAACTCATTCTTCCAATCTCTTATTATGTAATCTTCAAATGTGTACAAATAAAAAGGTGAACTCTCATTTTATAATCACACAATCATAAAATAAAATAAATAGATACATTGTAACGGAAATTTTAGGAATATATACTGTTGGTAATGGAGAAATAAAAAATTTACTTGATAAATGTATACAATTTATATTTTCATAATAAAATATTAATTTAGGCTAAATTTTAGAGTCCAACGCGGAGATTATCTGTAGGCCTACCTCTGATGGTATATACATATAATTTTCTTCCAAAAATAAATAAATAAATACATGCTCCGAGGCAAAAATTGACAATATTCACCAATTATAAATAGCATACTTGAGTTTTACAACTGCACGCACGCCATGATTTATTAATGATACCATTCTTTACTTACCTGACAAACATCTTTCAAATAAAATGCTGCTTGAAATGAAGTACCACAAACTTGGGAAAATACACAAACTTATTGATAGACAAACTCAGAGCTAAATACAACTATATATATCCAAACTGGAAGACTTGAACAATGAATCTAACTGCATCATCCGCTCCATAAGAAATGAAAACAGAGATAGAGGAGGTGCCAACTTACTTCATGGTAGCATTGGCCTGAAGGAGACCTTCCCTGATCTGTGATGCGATATCTTTGACTGCACCGGGTCCGTGGGGGATGAAGACAGAAGAAGCCTTTGAGGAGGCACCAATTTCCTTCATGGTATCAAAGTACTGGGTGACCAGAACCATGTCCATGACATCCTTTGATGACGTCCCAGGTACATTCTCTGAGAAGGCTAGCACACTGTCCCTAAGCCCATCAACTATGGCCTGACGCTGCCGTGCAATACCAAGGCCTGACAAATACTTTGATTCTGCTTCTCCCTCAGCACGCTTGATCTGCAATATTTTCTCTGCTTCAGCTTTCTCATTTGCAGCCACCCTCATTCTGGCCGCTGTTCTCAAAATTAAAGAAATACGTCAAAGACTCGTAACCAAATTATAATTAGAAAACCATAATTCTAACAATTTGCATAAATTATGGTTTAACGTGCTAATTTTGAACATCTTTGGAACATGTTCTCTATGTATAACAAAGGAGGGAACACCATAAACAGACAATTGTTGGTACTAGCTAGTTTAGTTTGTAAGATCTCTTGTAGTAGCACAAGAGGTCTTCGAATCAAATCCCATGGCCAGCAAGGTTGGAGAAATAACGGGTTTGCCCAATGGCCAACATGAAAACTTAGAACCTGTTAACCGTGGGTAGATGTAAATACTAAATTAGAGTGCAACACAATCTAGATGAAAGATGTAACACAGATAGATGGATACATAGAGAGAGAGTGAGAGAAATACTACAACTCCTAAAGATGCACACATCATACCTGCATTGATCTCATTCATTGCTCTTTTCACATGTTCATCTGGTTCGATATCTACGATGAGAGTCTGAACTATCTCATACCCATAATGTGACATGGCCTATAAATACATACCAAATTAAAAACAGCCATATTTTGAGATTGTGTGACTTGTGTAAATCATAAACCCTAAAAAGAATAACATGAAGTACCTTTTCAAGTTCCTCTTCCACGACTTTGGCTATGTCATTCTTCTGCTCAAAGGTTGCATCCAGGTCCAGCTTTGGTACACTTGCCCTAATAACTAAACCAAAAACATGAGCCTGTTAATACCTCCAGCAAATTCTAATCATACATCCAGCAAACTCTGATCGAAAAAGGCAGAATAGAATTTTCTCCCAGGAGTAATGAAAGTTATTGGAGAAAATATCAAATCAAGCATAGCAACCACTTCTACATTCCTATCGTATTACATCTTATGCTTGTAGCAACATGGTGCTTTATAGGAACTTAGGCATCCACCCAAAAAAAAGAGACAAAAAGAAACCAATTTTATCCAAAACTGCAAGTTTGCAACACTCTATTTTAACATATACTAAGTATAATGTTTGGGAAGAAGAATAAACTGCTCAATAAACTTGTAAATGAACTCTGTGGAGGAAATTGCAGGGAATACAAAAGAACTACTCAAGAATCTGAACCATGGTAAAAGATTTCAGGAAACAACTAGAGACAGATAATATGGACACCCAGTTGTATAATATATAAAGAGTTGGTTCCAAACCACACTACACATACATACCATCAAAGACATAGGCTTGGATCTGCGATCTAGTATTGCTGAGCTTATAAAAGGCATCTGAAGCCTTATCTGCCAAAGCTCGGTATTGAATGGATGCGACCACAGTAACAAACACATTGTCCTGAAGAAATGCGAATATCAGATTCTGGTAATAGTTGCACTATGAAACAAAAGTGTCTCAATATTAAGGAATAGTACAGCAGAAACAACAAATACACGAGTTTACTAATAATTTGAACTTTGAATGCTACAAGCTTGAATTCTCTCCATTTATGTAGAAAGAAATTAATGTTGCATAGCTATCATCTTTATTATATGATAATTGCGCGAGTGTGTCCCTTCAATACCTCATACTAAATAGAATAATCTAAAAAGTGATCATAATAAGGATTCGTTTGATATAACTTCTCAAAGAGAGCTTCTTCAAGTAGAGCTTTTGATAAAAAAAAATTTAAGTGTTTGGTTTGTGAATGAAAGTTTTTATTAAAAATTGTAAAATTACTTTATTAGATAATTTTTTTTTTAAAGTTGTGTTATGAAAGAAATGAAATAATGTTGTTAAATTAAATAAGAGTATTATAGACAATTTAACCATTTTAAAAAAACTTTCCAAACTCTACTCTCAAAAGCCCAAATTTTGAGCTTTTAAGGTCCGTTTGGTATAGGACACTTAATAGTAAGCAAAATTATTTTTTTAATCCTCAAAAGCTCTACTGAAAATGCATCCAAACACCATAAAAATTTTGAAAAGAGCGTTTCGGATTAAAAAAGTTCTTTTATCTCTACTAGAAACCATAGCAAACAAGCACTTATGCTTTTAAGATTAAAAAAATAATTTTACCTCTACTAGCAAAAGCCTAAGGGAGTAGAGCTTGAAACACTTTTTTAAATGATTAAATTGTCTATAACACCCTTATTTAATTTAGCAACATTATTTCATTTCTTTCATAACACAATTTTAAAAAACTTTTTCAATAAAGTAATTTTACGTTTTTTAATTAAAGCTCTCACTCACAATCAAACACATAATTTTTTTTAATCAAAAGCCCTACTTCTAAAAATTTTACTAATAAAAGCTCTACTTGAACAACACAAACAAAAAGTAAAACCTAACCAGTTAGGCAACAAACCTTGGTTTTTGTTTCACACCGAACATCCAGCTGCTGAACACGCAATGTGAGGTGACCAGCTATCTGGCTCCCCAAACACCAAGGCAAACAGTGACAACCAGGTTGAAGCACATCATCAAACTTCCCAAAGGTTTCTCTAATGGCGACATTAGACTGATCCACTTGAACACAACCTAAAGCTTGTCCCATTTCTGATTCTACCTAATTCAGAAACAGCTAAAAAATCAATAATAAGTTATTCAGCGGTAAGAGTGGCAACGGGCTGGACCTGGGCCGGCCTTGTCAGGCCAAGCCGAGCTTTTCAGAAAATGAATTTTTATATTTGAAAGAAAAACAATTATTTTTTGAATTTTTTAATACAAAAAAAAGGGAAAAAAAAATTAAAAAAGTTCAATGTTTTTAGTTTTTTTTTTTTTGAATTAAACCTTAAAAATTTAGTAATAAATGTATGTATTTAGAATTAAAAATTAATTTATATAATTAAAAAAAAAATTATTTTTTATTAATAAAAATCGGGTCTGGGCCGGGCTTAGCCTTTTTTCCCTATGCCTGGCTAGAAAAAGGCCCTAGAAAAAGGCCCTCAGGCCAGGTCGAGCTTGGGCTTTTTTGCCATCCCTATTCAGCGATTTAGTGAAGCACAAGAAATAGAAATTTAAAGAATTGGCGATGAAAGAAGTATAATGAGGGCTTCTTAAAAGACCAGTCACTATCTGTTAAATGCATCCAATAAATAATCGATCCATTAAAACACAAACAATCATATCCAAATGGCAGTGCAATGATACAACAAAACTTGACAGTTATAAAAACTCACCGTAACCTAAAAAGCAGTCTTTCAAAAACATTAAAAAGCAACTGTACAATGAAAATATGCATGTTTTCTGTTCTAAATGGTATGACCATGAAACCAAAATAATATTATCATTGTGACATCCTCACCAAGCATTTCTATATCTTTCTAAAACTGAACAAAGATTTCTCTGATATTAAACAATCCACAAAGCTTAACAGCCAATGGAACACTAAATAAATTGACCACGCATCAGAAATAAACAAAAAAGAAGGGTAATAAACAGAAAATTACACAGTGCTTCACAGGAAATGAAAAAGAGACGCGTCAAATAAAACTTCTGCTCATAAGATCTCTGTAACAGAAAAGTACAAGAACAAGATGAACTTACAGCACTGATCAAACCACTCCCTTTATAGAGTTTTCAATTACGTCTCACAGAAGCTATCCTAAGTAATATCTCCCTAGGAAATTGTATAATCCATAATCATTTCACCTACCCATGTAATAGCCTGGCAATATAGAGGCACATGGTGTATATATCTATTGCTTTAAAATCGTTTCTTCTTCTAGAAGAAAATCCACAGACTATTTCAAAACCATTGACCCTAAGCATGAAGTTAACAACCTGTCCCCAATTATATAACATACAACTCATTAAGAGAATCATCCACCAGACCTTGACAATTTCTATGTTTTGAGCACAAGGTACCAATTGGCAAGATTTGGAACAACAAAAATTAACTCTATAAAAAGTAAAGAATAATAAAACAAAACAACAATTTGTTTCATTCCATTGGCATGTACAAGGCCACACAATTAACAATAATTAACGTTCAAACATTGCTCAACTGATCACTTGAAACCAATATTTATTGCTAGATAAGATAAAATAAATGAATATTAAAAAAGAAGATAAGAACAGCTTTTCAAAGATACTAAATCATTTTCCTATTTAAAAACAACACAATAATCGATTAATTTATACAGTTCATATAATAACAGCTTATATATATATATATAAAGAAAAAAAATCACATCACAAATCAAAACGACACAGAGACGAAAACAAAACACAAAATATGCACTCTCCATCAAACAACTCGATTAAAAATCAATGTGAATTAGATTAGCAACAAAAATTACCTATATATTTCTCCGATTTATGTTGAATTGGAATTAAATTAGCAACAAGACTACAATAAAAAAGCGTATGATTTGCAAAACAATATCAAGAAACCATATCAGCGCAACAATTTAAAATCCACACACCGAAATTCATTCATGCAATCCCTAAATTTCAAAAGGAAACATACCAGCATTAAATTACCCGAAAAAACATAAATAAAGAAATAATGAAACCGCAGCAATTGTCTAATTAAATATTGAATTGTTTTGGTAAAAGAAAAAGCACAATATATAAATATATATATAGAGAGAGAGAGAGAGAGATGCTTACCGAAAACTTTAAAACTGCGAGCTTTGCAAAAGCGAGGAGATAAGGATAAGATTTATTTAATAAAATAGTACTTCGGATGGAGTGAAGTATTACTCACGAAATAAGGACAGGCGAGAAATTGGGAGGAGATGAGACAAATCTCTGTTATTATCGGATTTGCGTCATTTTTTTTCTTTAGAATATCAAGTAAATTCCACGTCATCCATATCAGGATTATTATATTTTAATATTGATAAATCTTAAATTTTTATAAAAATAATATTCAAAATTTGAATTTGAGATCTTAAAAAAAATATCTCAAATTTAAATCACTGAATTGCGCTTCTTAGGGACTTACGTCACTTTCTTAATTTCACTTTCCAAAACGAAACAAATATCTCACTCCAAAAAAAATATCAAATTAAAGATGAGAATAAAAATCTTGATTCCAAATGACAGAATATGTCAGAACGAGATGATTTTTTGTTAGTGCGCAGGGAATTTTTTTCCGAGGATTAAATTATTGGAAAAATGGCGTTATTTTGGCTGACGCAATAAAAATACGCGGACATTCCATTAAAAAAATTAAATAAATAATAGTTATATTTATATAATTACAATTCACTCACTCAATACTTTTTTTTTTTTAATCAAGCGATATGATTCCGGCATCTTTATTTTATTATGTTATTTATTGTTTTTTTTTTCTAAACAAATGCAGTCGTGATTCACATGTTTAATGGTCCCATAACAAGCGTGGATTGTTGGGTAGTTCAAAATGGCATCTCAAAAAGTGAGGCATGCCAGTGGCCATTATAAATTATTATGATGATGATGATGATGCAACTAATTGTTCCTCCTCAAACTTAATCCAATTTAATTATTGATGAAATATGTTTATTTTTATTTGGGAAAAATATTATTCCTCCACCTAAAATTAAACTAAATATGAAAATATTCTAATTTTTTAAATCTTTCATATATTCCACTTAAGTTATAAAAAATTATCATCATATATTTAGGGATGATAAAAATCATCAAAGAGACTGGAGCCCAAGGGGATCCTCCCCCAATTGGGACAGGAAACGAGAATGAAAAATTAAAAAAAAAAAAAAATTAACTTCGAGATGGGGATGGAGAAAATTTTAATAGGCATTTCTTATTCAAGAAAGAGACAAGAGTAAAATCTTCATCCCCTCCCCATTATCTATTTATATTTTAATTTATATATTTTAATTTTTTTTATAAATATATTCAAATTTCTATTTACATTTTTATATAGATGTAAATAAAATATCTAAATATTTATAAAATATATAAATCATAAAAAGTATAAAGACTTAAATGAAATAATTATATATATATATAACTTTTTAATGAGGAATTCATCATTTTATTAAGTTACGGACCAAACAAAAAGTCAGAAAATACGAATTTCAATCTTCTATATAAATTGTGATTTGTTTAATATAAATTTTCATTTTTTTTGAATATGTATGATTGATTTATGGATAAAGTAATAGTTCAACTAATGTGTTTTTTCAATGATTTAAATTTATTTTAAGAAAACTTATTTATTATTCGGGGTTTAGGCTCCTCGAGATCTTCTTTTATTATTCGGGATCCTCATCCCCTCCCATAAAATAATTACAAGAGGAATGAAGGAGATGGAGACATATGAAGATTGTCAGGATGGGTATGAGGATGTTGATATTTTCTCATTCTCTCTCCATTACCATCCCTACATACACCCCAATAATTAATAATAAAAAACAATTTATACCTAAAAACTAATAATTTTGGTGTAAAATATTCATTTTTCATAATTGATAGTATTTTCAAACTTTAACTTAAGATTGAGTGGACATATGATAATTTCTTTATTTTATTTTATTATTATAAAATAATAAAATAATTTGATTGTTTGTGACATTATATCACTATTAATTTGATTGTTTGTAACCAACCGGATCAGCGCGTCCCATTCACCGGATAAGATTAAGATGACTTTTATGGCATCCAATATTTATTGACCCGCTTCGTTGACTTGGTTTGGTCGTTGGCCTTTGCCTTATCTATAATAATAAATAATATTTGTTAACTTTGGAGACTCAACATTCACATTATTGTTGAAAGTTGAAACTACCATGTTATTTTAATTGACCTTCTAAATTCCAAGTGTAATTTTTTTTTTGGGGTACAATCAGGGACGGAGCCCCCAGGCCCCCCACTATGATTTTTAAAAGAATCATTAGTAATATAATTTTATCTGCATTGCCAGCTAAATTATTGTGGACGCCATTAAATGATAAAGTTGTACGTGCCAAATTCGACTGAATGATCCAAACGATATTGTGTCTCAATCGATATGTTAGTACCTCAAAAAATAAAAACGACATGCATTAACACTCCACATGTCCATATGACAAACTTGCTTGAAATCATGTCTCATATCCTTTATCTGACCCAAATGACACATTGGGCTACTACTAAAGCCAAATCAATATGGAATCCAGCAGACATGTATATTTAAATCAACACCAATTCCAGTCGATTCCGATTCCAGCTGACACACCAATTCCAGTCGACATCTAGTCTATTGAGTTAATGATACCCAAATAATATGTGCTCAAACACAAGGCCATCAACGACCAAACTTTCTTCAGCCTACAATTTGAGCCTACTCCTAGACTCAACCTGAGTCCAATCTACTAGGATGAGTCCAATCAACATTACATGGAATTGCATAGCTCAGCGCTAAGCTTTCGATAGCTAGGATTCTTCCAGCCGATAATTTGGGTCTACTCCTAGGCTCAATCTAATTCCAGTCATCTGCAACAACTCCAATCAATGTCTATTGGAATTAGACTGCTCATCATATGATTATCAACAAACGGTTATCCACGGCCTTGAGTCTAAGCACGAGACTCAACATATAGGCCCACAAGCCCAAATGAAACTGAGCTTATAAGGCTGAAAGGTCCATATGACTTAACAAAGAGTTTCTTAGAGACCCTGGCTATATTATTCAATGTCTCAGTAGACATTGTCACATATTATACAATGTCACAACCGATATTGCTCTGTGTTATATAATATTCCAGTAGACATTGTCCGTCAATCTACACATGACGAATTCATTTTCAACAAAGGAAATAAGTATTTGAATTAAGACAAACTACCAACATACACAGTAATCAAATCCAAATATAATTGGGATTACACCTAATCCCAAAAACATAGGTACTCATAATTCAACAACTTTCTCCTAATAGGATTGGAACTCAATTTTCCAATGAATCTTAATCTGATAATAAGGCTACATCCAAGACTTATAAATAGAGAGGAAATCCAAGAGATTGAAGGATATTTAAGCTTTAGCTCTTACACTCGAGTTCTCAGAGCACATAACACCCTAAACACTCTAGCCTTCCGTTATGGTTGGAAAATTTCCGATCTCGTCCCGTCATAACGGGATCTTATCCCGTTTGGGATGAGATCTGGGATAAATTTTTTATCCCATATTGAAAACGAGATGGGAAATTTTGAATCAGGACGAGATTTTCATAGAACGGGCTGGGATTTCGCGGGACGAGATGGGATTTTTTGTAAAACATGATGGGACTAGGACGTATTTTTGTCATGTTTTACATGACCGAGATGGGATCGGGATTGACAAATCTCATACCGTCCCAGCCTGTTGCCAACCCTACCTACCACCATAATGGTAACAAATTATGAAGATCGAGGTAATCCTCTTGTTTTACTCTACCCCATTTTCGCTCATCACCACTACTAACTTGAGCGTCAGAGTGCCTACGACATCTACCACGCAGGTGGATAGTTACTCTTGTTGGGACAGTTGTGGAACCCCTAGGGTCGGATTGATGTCCAGCGCATAGGAAATGGGTCTAACCCATATATATTAAGCATGGGTGTAATTTTAAATTATTTAATGAAATACTATATTCTATTACGAGTGTATAGGAAAATATCGGGACTGAATCGGAGTCCGAAAACTCCAGAATGAGAGAAAATAAAATTATTGCGCGCAACACGTAATTGTAGCGCATTGTGCACCACCAGTTTCATCAATTTTTTTTTTATTTCTTTATCTTCTCAAGTCACTTTTCCAGTGAGCTGAAGGGTTTAGGGTATTTTACCCTAATATATTCTGGTTCTCCCTAAACACTTCAAAAATACCCAAAATTAATTTTTAATTTCAAAACTAACATCAACACATGTTATATAATAAAAATCAAGTTTTTCAAAATATCAAATATTTTTACAAAAACATAAATTTATTCTAAATACGCATTTGTGTAAATTTTGAATCTAATACGCAAACCAAATTAGAATCCCAATAAGAAATGTCTCGTAAACAATTCTAGGTCACCCAAAGGTCGTCAAGTGATTCTAAAATAGTAGCCATAACTCTAAGCTTTAATCTAGAGTTCTAAACTCTTATTAATTATTCCATGTCCAACATGAACATCTTTGACCTAATTACAAACATGTTGTGTTTATACTTATAAAGTATTCTAACACAATTGATTAGTCATATTTCAATATTAAGCTATGTGATCATGCATCTAATACACAAATGAACATACCTTAGGAGAAGATCAAACATTACCTAGTAAGCTTGATGCAAGATCCAATCTATTTCTCCTTTGTTGAAATTATTGGAGAACCTCCAAGGTGTGCAAGCTTGAATCCAAGATCCAATCTTGTTTCCAATGCTACCAAGCTTCACTTCAAGATCTAATATTGATTTCTTCTAAATGAAATGTTGAAGAGACCTCTCACATTTCTCTAAACACTTCTCTAACTTAGGCTAATTTCTCTAACCATTTGCTTGTACTTGTACTTGTAATTAAAACATTCCTAAAGCTTGATATTTATAGCAAAACTTAGGCAATTTTTAATTAATAAAAGTTGTAATCAACTTTTAAGTGGGCTTAATCTAGTTTGTCCAAATATGTATAATTAGGTGTGACTAATCTCCATTGTCTCCCACTTTGATTTAATCCAATTAAATCAAGCCAATGATTAGGAAATGAATTAGTTAAATGTTTGCCACCTTGATTTAATCCAATTAAATCAAGCCAAAACCACATATTATTACATACTTACAATTACCATAATATCCTCAAATGGTAGAGATAATTATGATTTTATAATTAAGCCATTGTGTAATTATTGAATTAATCCAATTAATCCAATTAGGTCAAAGTAAATAATCAATGTTATCCAAAAATACTTGAATATCTTAGTTGATAATTATAATATCGAATATTATCTTTTATCAAAATTAATCGGCTATCCAAGTGCTCAATGAGTACACTTCATATTGAGACTCTCTAAGTTCAGACACGTTTGTCATACAAGCCTAGCTAATATGTACGCAATTCGGCCACCTCCGAATTCACGAAGAACACTAACGACATTTCTGAACTATACAAGTCGAGGTCATCACATATGTTTAACAATTCCTCTATCATAGGCTATCCGAGTTGTGCTTAGGAAACATAAAATACATCATCAAGTTTCCAAGGCGCACATCTCATGTCGACATGTCTACGATTCTTTACAACTGATGCGATCCACCCTAGGTGATCGGCTTTGGCCAAAGTCTTAAGAATCGTGACTTTACTTAGTGCACATACGGGCTGACGGATCCTATCTTGCTCCGCACTTGATTACTGAGTGCATCGGTCCACACCCAACGGACATCAAGAGGCCAGACCATGAAAGGTTTCTGATATACATAGAATCAAAGTGTGGAGGATCTCACACAAAATAAATGTTATCCTATAGTCAAATGATTACATATACTACTCGACTCGAGGAGATTCCTATTGACGGTGGTGTGTACTTTCAACTATTAGGAATCGCTTGTGAGTCATTCAGTATTCGCTTCAACGAATACCCACATGTCTATACGAGTTTCCAAAACTCATGGTACATCAGGTTAAATCATTTGAACTCCAATTCCAATATACGACATGCGCTAGTCTTCTAGGTTATAGGAATTCGACCGTATTCTAAAACCAATGACTCGGAATATTTACTTTAAGAATAGTTGACACCCAGTGTTAAAATTGTTCTAAGGTCGATGTCATTCTTAGTATATCTATACATCAATCTGATATGCGTAATGACAATACCATTATAAGGTATGAAATGAAAAATATAGTTATCGTATTAATAAATAATAAAATATACAATTTGGATTGACACTACAAGCACCAACTCCATCAAACTCCCACTTTCTTAGTGCCAATTTGGATGGTACCGTAGTCTCATCTCCTCCACATGTTTATCGAATAACTTAGGAGGTAAGACATTTGTAAGCGGGTCTGCTATGTTGTCTTGTCCTTGAACCTTCAAGACCACTATGTCTGTTCGTTCAATTATCTCTCTAATTACGCGGTATTTTCTTTCCACGTGTTTAGACTTGGAATGCGCTATCAGCTCCTTAGCCTGCGTGATGGCTTTGTTATTATCACAGTATAATGGGATCGAATTCGCAATACTAGGCACAACGCTAAGTTCTGTGATAAAATTTCTAATCCAAACAGCTTCTTTAGGAGCTTCTGAAGCAGCTATAAATTCTGCCTCAGTGGTAGAATCAGCTTTTGAGCCTTGCTTTGAACAATGCCAACTAATTGCACCACCGTTAAGGGTAAATATGTATCCTGATGTAGATTTTCTATCATATGGATCTCCCTGAAAGTTGCAGTCTGTATAACCCTTAACTTGTAGCTCATCTTCTCCATATGTCAGAAACTTATCCTTGGTGCCTTTAAGATATTTTAGAATATGTTTCACGACTGTCCAATGATCATTACCTGGATCAGATTGATATCGGCTGGTCACGCTGACTCCGAAACTAATGTCAGGTCTAATACATAGCATTGCATACATTATGCTTCCAATACAAGAAGCATATGTCAAGTTAGACATCCTAACTCTTTCTTCCTCAGTTTGAGATGCCATTTTCTTCGAAAAATGTATGCCGTATCGGAAAGGTACATTTTATGTCTTACAGTTGGTAAAACCGTTCCTTTCTAACATCTTGTCTATGTAGGTCGATTGTGACAACTCTATAAGCTTCCTAACTCTATCCCGGTAGAGCCTTATACCTAGTATATAGGAAGCTTCACCCATATCTTTCATGGAGAAGTTCTTGCAAAGGTAGGCTTTCACACTTTGCATCATATCTATATCATTTCCTATGATAAGGATGTCATCTACATACAAGACTAGGAAAACTATCATGCTCCCACTAACTTTTTTATAAACACATGGTTCTTCCTCGTTTTTGATGAATCCAGATAATCTAATTATCTCATCAAAATGACGATTCCAGCTTCGAGATGCCTGTTTAAGTCCATAAATAGACTTTTAGAGCTTACAAACCAAGTTTGAAGTCTCACTGGATACGAAACCATCTGGTTGTTCCATATATATATATATATATATATATATATATATATATCCTCTTCAAGGAATCCATTTAGGAAAGTGGTTTTCACATCCATTTTCCATATCTCATAGTCGTGATATACTGCAACGACTAAAAGAATCCTAATGGATTTTAGCATGACTATTGGTGAAAAAGTTTCCTCATAGTCCATCCCAGGACTTTGAGTGTAACATTTCGCTACTAGTCGGGCCTTAAAGGTTTCCACATTTCCATCGGGCCCTCGCTTCCTTTTGTAAACCCATTTACAGCCAATAGGTTTAACTATTTCAGGAAGTTCAACTAAGTCCCAGACTTGATTGGCATGCATTGAATCCATTTCGGATTTCATGGCTTCCTGCCATTTTCCCTAATCGATATCCAATATCGCTTCTTTATAAGTAGTCGGATCTGTTTCCTCCAAGAGGAGAACATCAAGGCTCACATCAGATGTTAAAAATAGTCTCTCAGAAGGCCTTGATATTCTATTCGACTTACGTAGAACCTGTGTTGTAGATCCTTCATCTAATTGGATCTCTGGTTCCATCTCAAGTTCCTTAATGTTGGGATCAAACTCATCAAGTTTAATATCTCTACAATTCCCACTTTCTCTCAAAAATTGCTTCTCAAGAAAAGTTACAAAGCGAACAACACATACATTTTGTTGCTCGAAATCGTAGAATTTATATCCCATGGAATTATCAGGATATCCAACGAACCTATATTTATACCCTCTAGGTGCTAATTTATCCCGCGGCGCAATTCTAACGTATGCAGAACAACCCCAAATCTTTAAATGTCCAAGACTTGGATTTCTACCGAACCCAAAGGTAATAAAGAATATCTGTATAGTTCATCATGAATCGCACCATATCCAATAAAGTACGATTTCTTCGTTCAAACACTCCATTGTGTTGAGGTGTTCCTGGTGAGCTATATTGGGCAAGAATTCCATTCTCCCTTAAATAATTTATGAATTCTTCACTCATGTATTCACCGTCTCGATCTGATATAAGACATTTGATGAATTTACTAGATTATTTTTTTACTTTGTTTCGGAATATTTTGAACTTCTCAAATGTTTTTGACTTATGTTTCATCAAATAGACCTATCCATATCTAGACTTGTCATATGTGAAAGTCACAAAGTAGGTGGAACCATCATTAGCGGCATGATTTAATGGACCACACACATCGCTGTGTATTAGTTCTAGTAAATCTCCAGAACTGTGTCCAACACCTAGAAATGGGGCCTTTATCATCTTTCTTTGGATACATGACTCACAAATCGGATAAGGATCTAAGGTATGATTTTCAATCAAACCATCATTTACCAATTTGGATAGACGTCTAACACCTATGTGGCTCAATCTCATATGCCATAATTCAGCATTATTTAGTTCAGATTTCCTACTTGTATTTTTCTCTATATTAAAGACATCTCTACATGTTTCCAAAATATAGTGACCATTTGATAAAGAACATTCACATTTCAATAAATTTTCTTTATCATATAAACATAAAGTTCCATCCTCAATGTTTATATTATATCCCTCCTTATCTAATATTGGCAGCGATATTATTTGTCTGATAATTGAGGGAACATAATAACAGTCATGTAAATCTAATTTACATCCATTTGGGAGATCTAGAACAACTGTTCATATGACATTGACATCCAATATCTCGCTATTGCCAACTCTAAGTTGGATCTCCCCTTTATTCAACCTTCTTTTAACCCTCATTTCCTGCAGGGAATTACAAATATGAGTAGGACTTCCAGTGTCTAACACCCATCCACTATTTGCATCTAAGGCTAATGAGATGTCAATAATTGGAAAAATACAAAGCGTACATTAGGGTCCTGTTTTTCCTTTTAGCTCTGGACAATCCTTCTTCCAGTGTCTAGACTTCTTGTATTATAGACATTGGTCATGAGCTATTTTCAGTTTTGCGCCTTTGCGCTTCTTGGAGTTTTTCTTTGATATCTCATTCTTCCCCATCTTTATTTTCTTTGACTTCCCAGAAGTCTTTGAAGAGTCAGCTCCACCATAGAGATACAGTGTGGGGTTGCCTTTCTTCAAATCTTGCTCCGTTGTGCGTAGCATGTTATGAAGTTCTTTGTATGTGGCTTGCATCGAAGGCATATGGAAATTTAATACAAAGCCAGCATAAGAACCAGACAAAGAAGATAAAATCAAATTACGGCCTAGCCGTTCATCAAACACAATGCCATGTTGTTCCAGATATCGAATATGATCTATCATGTTCAAAACATGAGTGCTGACAGTAGGGGTGTGCAAAATATCCGCTTAACCCGCTGACCGGTCCAATCCGCAACCGACCCGCCCGCCATGTGCGGGTCATTGAGTTAGGTGGTTTGGGTTGGGTGGGTTAGATCCCCAAAATTACGGATTGGATTGGGTTACAGATCGAAAAATTGCCAACCCACTATAACCCGACCCGCCCGCTTAATTAGTAATTTTACATACATAAAAAAAAAAATATTAGTTGACTTTGGATATGTTAAGACTTAAGACTTTGAGTTCGTTGATTTAATTCTACTATTTTTTAATTTCCTAAGTTGTAAGGCAAAGCCTACTTTTGCTAGAGATGATATATCTATTTTTCATTGACTCTATGTTTGTGTTGGAATTGAGATTATTCAATGAAATATACCTTTAGTTTTTTTTGTGTGCATTAGTTATATTTTGAGATTATCAATAACAAATTGTAGTTTGTGATAATTTTTTTTAAAAAAATTGTTAATGCCAACCCGCCTAACCCGCTGAGTTGAAACCGCCAAAATTTATAACCAATCCGCCGGATTTAGACTTTGGTGGGTTGGTGGCGGATTGAAATTTTCCCAACCCGCTAGTGGCGGATTGGATAGAAATATTGGCCTTTACCCGCCCAATCCAACCCGCGCACACCCCTAGCTGACAGCTCCTCCCTTATTGAGTTCAGCACGGAATAATTCCTTAGACCTTTGATAAATTTTCATTTCTTGGTTTGCCTTGAACAACTCCTTGAGTGTTCGCATGATGCTCCAAGCATCCGGTACTTCAATGTACTGTCTCAGCAAATCTAGAACCATCGATCCCAAGATGTATGATTTCACCT
>SKCR01019402.1:0-91790 GCA_019454045.1 Zanthoxylum bungeanum | reverse complement strand
TACGTCGCTAATTTTCGTCAAATTTCAAAAAATTTCCCGCCTTGTGAAAATTTCAAATGTCTACAAAATTTACAAATCTTCCCGCTTCTCTTATTTTTTTCCTCTATATATGCATCATAATCTTTTTAACTATCAACTCCAATACACCATCCAAAATTTTCTTACTCAATTTCATATACCATCAAATTTTTTCATACCTCAACTCTCATTTTTATTATCCCCTCTTTTAAAATTTCTTAAGAAACAAACGGTGGACATTTCGTAAATGGATAGTGGTTTGTCGAAGCTCACGGTGGACATTACGGTATCTTGTATAATTGAAGATGTATATATAACAATTAAAAAATCCATTTTTTAAAAATTTTATACCATTCAAAATTTTAAAAATTTTCCCTTATCTAAAATTTAAAAATTTCATATCTCTACAATTTATAAATTTTTCATATCTATATAATTATAAAATTTCCCTCCTCTCTAAAATTTAAAAAAAATTTCCTTTCTAAAATTTTTAAATTTTTTCTTTCTTAAAATTTTAAATTTTTTCATTTCTAAAATTTTAAAAGTTTCATATATTTTTAAAATTTAAAATTTCTATTTTTTTTTGCGACCAACAAAATAGAGACGAAATTTTTCCGTCACTAATGGTTAATTAGCGACGAATTAGCTACGGATTTTTCCGTCACTATTTGGCAGTTTTCTTATAGTGTTATTGCTACAGTTTTTGATCATATATTTAAATTATAAGGTTTGAATGGTAGCTTACAAATTTAATATGAATTTTTAGGAATAGAGGATGAAATTAATGCTAGAAAAATAATAGATGGAGTAAAAAAATGATTTAATAGAAAATGATTTAATGATTATGTCACTAGATACAACTTGCACTCATTAGCTCAATCTAGTAGCCAACCCGTACCAGATTCAAGACTTAGCATATGTGATCATTGGTTACTACAATGAATAGAAAACAGAAGGAAACCACGAATAAAAACCCGAAATTATATAATTATTCATTAACAAATTTCGAGTTTCATGCTGAAAGTATTGTAGGTAGAAATTTTCAAGTGATTGACTGGAACTGACATCAAAATGTCTATATTATTTTATCGATTATTGCTAAATAGGTACTAGCAGATGTGCTTTCCACCATTACGGTTGAACAAACCTCCAACTTAAGAGGCGATATTTTGAAAGCGAAACGGTCTTTATTACATTCAAGCACCTTAGAAGCAACCACATGTGTTGATGATTGGACGAGGGCTGATATAAGGCAATAAGAAGATATCTCTGATGATTTTGAAGAATTTTTCGATAATGCATCTGCAAACGGAACGAGAGCTGAAGGATCAACAACATGAACATATAACGATGATGAGTAAATAATTATAATGGGGTTAACTATCTAAAAAAATATAATAGAACTACGTGAGTTTTAATTCATTTACTTAAGAGGATACGTAAGTCGTTTAAGTTTTTATAAAATTAAGTTCAAAATTTTTTATTTTTAATTTACGATTTTAATTTAATGTAATAATTTTTTCGTTATTTGTATTTGGTAATATTAATAATATCTCATTTTATTTTCTTAAAAATGATTTTTTTTAATTTTTTAAATTAATTAAGAAAAAAAAGGGAATCAAAACCGAAACCGTCTGGTCTGATTCCGATTCCCAGTTCCCCAATCTTATGGAATCGAAACCGAATCGAACCAAAATGATCCAATTGAATTATTTTGGTTCGGTCCCAATTCGAAATCAAACCGAACCAATAGCCGGATCTAGTTGGAGATGCTATTAATCCCCCACCTGGCCGCCACTAACGATCCCACCCCATTATAGAAATGTGCGTGTTCAGATTATCGTGTTCACATCTAATAAAGTAATAAATTAAAAAATTTGATGAATTGTTATAAAGAATACACGCAATAAAACTGCTATGAATAATTTAACCATTTTTTTTTATAAATATTTTACAGTTTGGCTCCTTCGGCTTATAAATTTTTAATTTTGGACTCGTCAAGTTTTGTATATTTTTTCATTTTATTTTCAGTGGAATTAAAATCATGATTCGGCTTTTTAATATGATCATTTGTATAATTTAATGTTATAATTTTAAGTCAAGCTAATCAAACTCGAATCTGATTTATATACCGAGAATATTCTTCTTCTTCTTCTTTTTAATCATTTCTATATAATTTTATTAATATTATAATTAGAAATATGTTAAAACTTTATCTTAAAGTAGTCAATTGAATCTCAATTTGAAAACCGGCTCTAAATTCAAATGAAATGATATGCTTCTATATTAGGATAAATTCTATTCTCGTAATCATATTAAGATACTCGAATCTTCAATCTCAAAGAGGAGGCGAGGTGTGAATCATTATACTTGATTAACATAACATATTCTTTAATATTCATTGAGATAAATTATTTATCAAATTTTTTCTCCTCAATTCGCAAAAAGGAATTTAAATTTATCCATATTTCAAATATAATAAAATTATTTTGTTTTATATAGAAATAAGAATGATATTTTGTTTCACTTTCATCTTATATATTTAATAAATAAAAAACACATATGTAAATGTAATATTATAACAAACAAATAAACTAATTTTAATATATAAAAATAAAAAATGATAGACATACTTACACTTTTACCAAAAATAACTACACCCATTTCACTGTAGCTACAGTGATCACTGTAGCGATCACTGTAGTTACAGTGAGAGGGGTGTAGTTATTTTCGGTAAAAATGTAAGTATATGTATCATTTTTCTATAAAAATTTGCTAATATAGGTCAATCCTTATTGGTACCTAGGATGAGAGCCTATGATTCAGAACATGGTAGGGGTCCCTATTTAAAAAGTGTGTGTCTGCATGTATGTATACACAATTAACCTTTTTTTTTTAGTCAGATGGATATTACATTGACCTTCTGACACTGGACAGACGTCAGCCCCCATACATGGTCTTATGATTTTGCGGAGACCTGTGCAACGACTTATTTACGTACTTTGTATTTTATTTGCTTTGTTGTTATTTGTGTCGTGTATGTATTATAAATTATTACTGCATGTTATTGCATTATAAGATATTAAATATTATATTAGCATCAAAAAAGATCATTTTGAACCCAAACGGGTTTAAGTTCGGACATTATGAGGGGTGTAGTGCGACCTTAAATCATTCTCATTGTTTCATACTGTCTGGCGACTCTTTTATTCTCCAGTTAGTCCTCATGTGAGGCTATCCATACTCTCTATGGGTTGCGAGCCCAATAGTGTTGTGGTTGCCGACGTCATAGACATAACGGTAAATCTGAATTCGTTCCTACACCCACCAAAGTAGTTATCTTGATTGACAAGATTTTGATTCATTGCAAGCTAAAGTCAACAAGTTACAACTGTAAAGTTTGATATTCAGAGATATTTAGAGGATCCTTCAGCTCAAAGAACTGCAGACTTTGATGTTTTGACTTGGTGGAAGGTGAACAAAGCCAAGTATCTTATTTTGGCCGAGATTGCCAATGATATCTTAGCCATATCCGTAACGACTGTTGCATCAGAGTCTTCTTTTAGAACATGGGGTGGAGCCTTGAGTCCACATCGTAGCAAGCTTCATCCTGAAATGTTGGAAACTATTATGTGCACTCAACATTGGTTATGGACAGCCACCAAGAGAGGTATAAATAAATATTTTACAAAATATATAAATTTGAATTGTTTTACTTATATTACTTTAATCCTTTGTTTTTTATTAGGTGTGGTTCCTGAGGAATAAATTTTTACTAGAGAGAAATTGAAGGATGAAGAAGAGGATGGTCCGCAAGAATTAGATTAGTTTATTTTACTTGTTTGTTAGATTATGGATTGTGATTGTAAAATTATTTGTTTGCAGTTTATACTTATTTATTATTAGTATTGTTTAATGCACTAATATTTTACTATTTATTAATATTTTTGAAGCTTGTTTTAAGTTGTATTAATATTACTTGTTACTTTCTTAGAGTTTTTTTTCTTAATATTTAGAACTTATGATGTATTTTACAAGGTGTAACCTTTTGAAAAAATTCATTTTATAGGGAGGTTATGTCATTTTTTTTTTAAAAAATACTAATATTTAATTAATAATTTTTTAAAAATTTAGGGTCGGGCTTGGTCCCAGTTCGATCTCATATCAAGTGAGCTAGGTCTGGCCCGATCTTCTCATAAATGGATAGGGCATTTGAGGGTCTGGACTTTAATATATTTTATAGGCCATGACCAAAACCTGACCCATTGCCAAGCCTAATTATACATATAAGTATATGAGTATCCACACATTGTTGTAGTTTTTATTTTCAAAATATAAAATGAGATTCATATTTATGCAATACTGTAATTGAGATGGTTACATTAAGTCAATATGACATAGGATCTATATGAAAAAATTAAATAAGTATTCATTCTAAAATGAAAAATGTCTATTTCATTATGTTGTGTATCTATTTATACTGATAATAATAACAAATCAATTATATTTAACTCAAATCACTAATTACATTAGTAAATTCATTCACATACAAATACAAATACAAATACATTCATTAAATTAAGTTCATTCACCTCCTAGAAATAACAAATACTTTCAATATATCAAGTTTATCTACCTACAAATACATTCATTAGATTATGTCTATTCTCCTCCTAAAAATGACAATATATCCATTAGATTAAGTTTATTCAGCTAATAAATGCACTAAATATTTCAAAAAATTCATTAGATATCATTCACCTACTAAATGTATCAAATATTTCAAAATTTGAAAGTGACATTTGACAATACCAAAGAAGATATAAGATAAAAATATGCGTTAGTATGAAGTTTAAATTAGGCAATATTAAAAAGGGATATTACATTTTCACACACAAAAAAATAGAATTTTATATAAATAAATATACTGACTAAAATATTAGATATAAAATTAAATTTATTTAAAATTATCAAAATTTTCATATATAAATATCAATATGAAAGTCAATCTTGATGAGTGAAAAATATAAGTTCCCTATAAAAAAAAAAAATGGAATGAGTAGTGTGGAAAACGTGGGAAAGAAAATTTCTGGGACATTTCCCTCGTGAGTTGCGACATCAACTACCATACCAACTTTTGCAACAAATATTAGATTTTCCAATTCCCATTTTCGGATTTAAATGAAATTGATAAATTTTTTGACTATTTTATATATTTGTAAAAAATAAACTACCTTAATTCAAATTTAAGATCAAATGGCACTCGTCAGCGACTTATTTTTATTATCGTGGAGTCTTTTTTACCAAATTGGACTTTCAACTTTCAACGACGAAAGTGGGAATCATTGATCGCTTTCTTCCACCTCCTTGTAATTTATAAACATACCCTCTCCATTACTCACACAACTCATAAATTTTTCTACTCAAAATCTGAATCTGAGACTCAAGACTCAGAGGTTGAGATGGAGAAAGCTCTTCACAGGCAAAAAATTCTGCTTCAACATCTTCAACCTTCTTCTTCTTCTTCAGTAACCAATGAATCTGCACCTATTTCTGTATGTTCATTTCAATCTTTTATTTTATTTTTTTGATTTTAATTTATTAATTTTTGTTTGTTTAATTAATGTAATTTTGTTTTTATTTGATAAAAAAAAAAAAAAAAAAAGGCTTCGGTTTGTGCGGCTGGAGACAGTGCTGCGTATCATAGGCAGCCTGTTTTTGGTGATGATGTTGTAATTGTGGCGTAAGTTAATTGGATTGAAATCTTGTGATTTAATTCAATTTGTTAATCATATTGTATTTACTAATTTCAAGAACAAATTAAAAAAATTTATTCCAAAACAGCGCATACCGTACTGCAATCTGCAAGGCAAAGAGGGGAGGCTTCAAAGATACACTTGCTGATGATCTACTTGCTCCTGTTCTTAAGGTTTTACACTTTGATGCCTCTCATCCAATCTTAATTTTGATGTATTGTTGCTACAATTTTTATTAATAATATTAAGAGAGTTGTTGTTATTTATTTATTTATTTGCAGGCGGTGATAGAGAAAACAAAATTGAACCCCAGTGAAGTGGGGGATATAGTTGTTGGTACGGTCTTGGCACCTGGCTCAATAAGAGCTATAGAGTGTAGGATGGCAGCGTTCTACGCTGGTTTCCCCGGTAAGCTTTTCCTAATTATTCTTCCTCGTGCACTCTCAATAACTTGCGTGATCACTGGGATTTTGCGCACATGGAAATCAAGTAGTTAAAGTTTCATTTGATGAATATGATGTGGGGAAAGAGAGAGGATAGATAGTTTCATTTTTGTGTTCATTGTCAGTGGATCACTCTTTGAAATTCTTTCTATATCTTGGGTACATGATATATCTTATTTGACCAGAAACGGTGCCCCTCAGAACTGTCAACAGGCAGTGCTCATCTGGCTTACAGGCCGTTGCTGATGTTGCTACAGCTATAAAAGCAGGATTGTATGACATTGGTAGGAGTAATTCATATTTCTTACTTTGTTGCTTTTTCTTTTTAGGCTGGTAATCTCGATTCTAGAATGTGTAAAATGACCTGTCTTTTGTCTTAATCTTTGTTGCTTACAATGCAGGTATTGCGGCTGGATTGGAGTGCATGACTGTGAACTCTATTGGCAGTGTTGACCAAGTTAACCCAAAAGTATATGCAAACTCTACCTACTATGAGACTGTTTTTTCTGTGCATTAGTAACTTCAATTAAATTTATAATGTTAACAGGTGGAGATCTTTGCTCAAGCTCGGGATTGTCTCCTTCCTATGGGTATTACTTCTGAAAATGTTGCACAGAGATATGGTGTGACACGGCAAGAGCAAGACCTGGCTGCTGTAAGTCTATAGAACTCTTAATGCAATATTGTCTGTTGATGCAAACATATTATGTCTTTTCTAACTACCTTAGAATTTGTGAGAATAGGTCGAATCTCATAGGCGTGCTGCCGCTGCAACTGCATCTGGAAAATTTAAAGATGAAATTATTCCAGTTCATACTAAGGTAAATTATTCGATGGATTTTCCTGCATTTTTTTTTTCTTTTTTTCTTGGCCTAAAGTATGCTGTGTAACTCTTAATATTCTATTAAGATCCTGGACCCAAAAACTGGAGCAGAGAAGCGTGTCACAGTTTCGGTGGATGATGGAATTCGGTCAAATACAAATATAGCAGATCTGGCTAAGCTGAAGCCTGCATTTAAAAAGGATGGGACCACAACTGCTGGTATTTAAAAAAATTCCACTTGAGAACTTTGTCAGTCAGAATCTTGATCAGTAGATCATTCATTTTGAATTGAAATGTGTCTTCAAATTGTGTCCTAGGGAGCGCTAGCCAGGTGAGTGATGGGGCTGGAGCAGTTCTTCTTATGAAGAGAAGTGTGGCCATGCAGAAGGGGCTTCCAATTCTTGGTGTGTTCAGGTAAGAGGAGCTAGTTATGTAATTAGGATTGACAGACAATAATAATTCATACGAAGAATCTTACCGGTCTAGGAATTTAGAGTAGGGCCAAAACTTGACAAGATATAACCAATAATATGCACACATGAAACCTTTAGATTGAAGTTCTCTCTCGTTCAAAATATACTATTAGAGGGAAGTGGAGATAAAAAGTTTACATTCTTGCACCTTATGGTACCATGTGCTATCTTTGCAGGAGTTTTGCCGCTGTTGGTGTAGATCCTGCTGTCATGGGCATAGGCCCAGCTGTTGCAATACCTGCTGCAGTAAAGTCTGCAGGTCTTGAGCTTGGTGATATTGACTTGTTCGAGATAAATGAGGTATTGGGTTCTTATATTAATTGCTTCAACAATCATGGTAAATTTAGTTAGAAGTATAGGCTTTTTAACTAAGCAATTTGTTACCCATTCAGGCATTTGCATCTCAGTATGTTTATTGTATTAAGAAACTGGAGCTTGATCCTGAAAAAGTCAATGTTAATGGAGGTGCTATTGCTCTTGGGCATCCTCTGGGCGCTACAGGTATTTACTATAACGTCGCATAGAGAAACCAAAATTTGCAGTTTAAAGGTTACCTTGTAAGTCTGTCATTAGTGGCACTTGCAAATGGAGATCAGGAAGAACTTGTGAACAGCAGAACCTCCATTCTTGGTCTGCCATAAATTTAATATACTTGCTGTTTTCTGTATTAGGTGCGCGCTGTGTTGCAACTCTATTAAATGAGATGAAGCGTCGTGGCAAAGACTGTCGATTTGGAGTGATCTCCATGTGCATAGGTCACTCTCACTCTCTCACTCTCACTCTCACTCTCACACACACAAAATAATATAGAAATGCATGATAGCTATTAAGGATGTGAAACCAAGCTAGGAACATGTAAACTTAGTAGACATCATACATGACCTGATCATCGGAGATGGCTATATCAACATAGTATGCATACTTGAGCCCGCCGGATTGGGTTTATTAGAGATAAGAGCCAACCTTGATGTCGAGCCAAGTTTCACCCATATTAATTCTTCCACTATTTTTAATCTCAAATGATCCTTCGACTTCATATATGCTGGATGTAAATTATCCCTATCACAATCAATGAAATGCAACTAAACCACCACATGTTTGAATTATAGGAGAGGTAAAGGTAAAAAAAGATCAATTTGGCCTTTACCCACCCCTACCATTTAAAAAAGAAAAGGAAAACGCATACTAAGACCAATGATCGGGACTTCAGTGTTTAAATGTCTATTTAGGGCTAACATCCGAAACCTAGATAAAATTCACTTTCTTTTTTGTTCTTTGTCGAATCTTTCTTCCTGATGACAAACCATCCAAATGCGTATTCTCATTGCAGGCTCAGGTATGGGGGCGGCAGCAGTTTTCGAGAGAGGGGACTGTGTTGATGAACTATGCAATGCACGAATGGTTCCAAGTCACTCTCACTTATCAAAGGATGCTCAATAGATGCATTCTTTTGCGTATCATTATTTTATGTAAGAATGGACTGGTTGAATTTCAAAAATAGTTGATGATGGGTATAATTGGAAAATAATAAAAGCTGTTGCAAAGATAGCTTAATTTGGTCGAGCGAAAAGTTTTCAGATCCAATGGTGATTTTTAATCACAGTTATTGTGCAACGTCTATGTATATTATGAATCCAAGTAGACCACTTGCCTTACTACATAATAAAAGTGTGTTTATTACCATCAATAGATTTTGGATATTGTTAAACATTTAATTATGTATTAATTTTATTAGAGATATATATTATGTGAGTGCAAATTATGTTAAGCAAGAGAAATTCATTTAAATTGATTTAAATTAGTATTAAACGAGTTAATAGGTCACTCATTTATCCTTCGTACCGAGTTAGGATTTTGATTTTTTGACATGACTCTTACATAAATCATTTTCGGATGAGTCTAAATTGTCACGATTCGTTGACCTATTTTGCCACATCTACCATTAACAAGAGTCCGCAAAGAGTTTTTTTTTATAACAAGTTGGAACATCAAGTGCCAAGTTGGACTTCCAAATTTTTATGTAGTCTTGTTTGTACTTTTCAGCAATCTACAGTACTGTGCCGCCTTCTTCAGAGGTCAATATCAAACGGGAAAAAAAAAAAAAGAAATATTCAAAAGGTAGTGTTTTTTCAAGTGTTGAATTGAACCTAGAAAGTATATGGAGTCCCAAAGCTGTCACCTTCTACACATCCTTGTACAGCAGCTGATATTTTGGTATTCGCTCCGGGGGCAAGGGGCAATTCACGATAAGCTTGCCTTTCATGGCTCCCCTATATATTGCCTGCACAAAGCATAAACTCAATGTTTATCCATTTCGCATATACAGAAACCCAAACACAGAAAGGTTAGTTAGTAATCCTTTTTCCTGGAGAATTGACAAGAATGTTATCAAAACCTAATTTTACGCCGAAACTTGCTTACTGCTGTACATTCATCAAGTTACTAAAGTGTCGAAGTTTGGTAGACTACTACAAATGTCTCCTAATGTATTGTGTATAATACACACAAAATTGTTTCACCATATGAAGTTTTTCCATCTCTTTTGGCATTTTATCGGTTGGTCATCTGTAGAAAGCAAGAGTTTCAAATGACAACTTTGAAACAACAGAGAACATCTACTTTAAGTCAAACATGAGTCGCATGCTCCAAGAAAACTGAACATTTAAATTTTAAAAATTCCACTTTAGCCCCAAAAGCGTGTACAAACTCTGACTTCAGAAGTATAAGAATCTCATCTTTCCCACCTTGACATATGAACAAAGCATGTTTCCGGCACAGGGTATTTCTATTATTAACATGATCGAAGTGGCTGACTGATGCACATGCACTTAGCTTTCATGCTTACTTCTGATGATAGATCCCGAAAGGGGTTATCAGCTTAATGTCACTGCCATTCTTCAATTCACGCAGCAATGTTTCTCACAAATCAACCCAGGCCATAGATGCCATCACTTTATTTGAAGCCATCTTTACAATGGTATTATAGTCCACATAGAAATCTCAAACACGAACCTCCTTATAATCTAACCGCAAATACTAAATTCTACAAATAGGACAAAAACATTCTTACAAGGTGGTTCAAGAGCTAGGTCAAAGCAATAACGCCTCTATGACAAATAATGCGTCTTAAAATCTCATCCAAAAATTAATATTATTGTCATTTGTCCATAAGCTCAAAAAAAATAAAAAGAGGTCATCAAGCCAGGCAATTTCCAGATTAATATGAAAGTAACAGGGCAACCATAACCATATCCACAGAGCAAGATCACAATCCGAATTGATGACATATGCCAGCTAAATAAATTACTTAGGAACAAAAATAGCATACCTCTACAACATCAATGAAGTCTTGTTTTCTCTGAAATGCGCCCACCCATTTAGTGTGATCAGCTGTCCTGTATCAAAGGAACAAGAATCCAATACTGTGAAAAGGTAGTCTAAAACCACTCGGAACAAAATTAGAACGAGAGAAAGACGAAATTCTTATAGCACAACAAAATTCGAAAATCCATTCAAATTGCAAGCGAGTTGATCCATATAATGGATTTTGGAGAAAAATAAACCAGGAGAAAGTATATAACTTCGATAAATATGACTGTACTGTCTTAGGTCAAGTATAATTCATGTGTTAAAAAAAAAGGTTAAATAAACAAAGCATACAAACCCAGAATCCATCTTCATATGATGAGCATTGAAGAAGAAAATCGTCGACGGAATCAAAGTAATGTCGAAGTACTTGACATAAACCTGAACATCCTCGGAATCAATGTCCACCAATGCCACGTTGGCAAACTTGGAAACATCACGTGATGATTTTGCAAGCTGCAAGCAAGTAAGAATTCAATAATAATAATAATAATAATAATAATAATAATAATAATTAGTATAATATTAAAAGACGAATAGAATACTGAAAAGCAAAGAATTAGAAGATAGAAGAGAGGAAGAGATAATACGATGTCGTCGAGCTGGAGACAGAGGGCGTCGGTGGCGCGACCGAACCGGAGGACAAGAACCTTATCGATCGTGTCTCTGATGATTGTGTCTACTTCTTTCTTCTTTGTTAGGGTTGCTAATAGGTAACTCATGCTATGGATTTTAATTAAAATAACAAATTAGAATATTAGACTGTAGATCTTTTGTATTAAAATTAATAATAATATGGCTATTCATCTTAAACGGTTGTGATGAATTATACGATTTGATTTGAGATTGGCGGTGAAGGAAGTTATTTACCTGATCGGAGATTTTGCCGCTACGATTCTTCGAGACCGCGAATCGTGCTCGTGAATTGGTACTAGATCAAAACGACGCCTTTTGCATTTTCTTAATCATTTTAAATCAATAGTGTTTATTTTGTGGCCAAACAAATTATGATAACAATTAATATCAGCCCCACTATTGACCCTCAATCATATTGGATACGATCACAATTGTAATATCAGTTACATTATCGACTTCAATTATATTTATAATCTCAATCACATTAGTTATTTCAGTCAAATCCTCAATCACATTAGTTATCTCAAATCAATCAAACCCTTAATCACATTAAGCATAATTATAATTGTGATTTTAGTCACATTACTGACCATTAATAATACCACGTATACTGGATCTAATGACTACAATGTTGAGGAAACATCAGAAAAAATTCCTCTTACCTTTGCTACAAGTGCTCAACAGTCCCAACAGTCATCAGAATCTTCCAAGTCAGCTAATGTCATGTCCCATGGTTCACATTTGATAATGTTCCATCTTTACAATGGCAAGGAAAAATTCAAAAGATCTCAGCATGGATATATGTACAGATGTTACGTCCAGGTGCCACTCTTGCCACAATACTTCAAGAATTTTCATCCAGAATGATTGGTTCCTTAAAAGAATGGTTTATAAGCCTTGGAGAATACATACGGATACAGTTTTATCAAGTCGAATCAGCTGTTGTCATTATGGAAGCTATACATAGAGAATTTTCTGGGAGAAATGACTTCTCTTCTGGATCAAGCTAAAAAAAATATTTTCAGATGTGATGTTGTTCTTTAAAGATCAAATCTTAATAAGCATTATCAGTGGATGTCCAAGCATTATGCAATGATCCAAACTTGAGGCATATTTACATTGTCTCTCTTCCTGAAGAATTACACTTAGAGATTCAAAATATGATGATTGCTACAAAGCGAACGGTTAATGACATGACACTTGATAAGATCCATCAAACAGCTCTGATTGCTCTTAAACGTCTATGTGAACAAAATACGTTTTTTTCAAAGAGCTCATCAAGAACAAACAACCTTTCAAGTTAGCTTACAAAAAGTCTCATTTGACTATCAATTGTAGTGATGATAAACACTGCACATGTGCTACAAAAAAGAAGTCTTTTTACAAGCTGTACACAAAGAAGAGCAAGAAGCAGTCTAAGACTCTTCGCTACTTCAGAGTTAAAGAAAAGCGGAGTAAGATAAAAGACGGTAGGTGTTTCATCTGTAAAAAGAAAAGACATTTCTCGAAGGATTGCCCATGCAACAAGAAGCAAGCAACCAAGCTAGTAGAACAGATCCATCAAAGCACTCATATTGATTTGAATGACGTAGACGCTGAATTTTGGTTCTCAAAACAAGACCAACCTAATCATGAAACTGTCTTTTCCTTGGAATATCATGATAATTCAGATGAAAGTTTCCAGTTTTAGTTACAACCACGTTAAGGTGTACAACCAATAATTCATGTTCCGTTAGTCCAGATTCGGGTGTTTCCCTCTAAGTATGATAAGCCAATCATTGTTATTGGGTTTATGGATACAAGAGCCTACATGAGTATGATGAACCATGCGGTCATACCTCACGAAGTGTGGACAAAACACATTGAATGCTTCAAAGCAGCAGATGTTGAAGTATCCAGAACATATCTTATCACTAAGAAATCTATTGGAATCTAATTCTTCGATGTTTACCAACAAGCTAAAAGGTATCAACAAAAGTCCAACAAAACTTTGAGTCTATCAGAAAGACATTATCTCATTTTTGGTCAGATTCTCACCAGAACTTCACTCATCCCTCGCATTTATGGAAGAATTAAGAATTCTTTATTAAGCTACCATTCAAACTTAATGAGGATATTAATCCCACTCAGGCGTCCCACCCCGGGATGACACCTTCAGACCTTGATTTGTCCTAGAATGAATGCAACTGGTTGCTACAATAAGGATTAATTGAGCCCACAAACTCAGTTGGACTTGCCAGGATTTTTATGTGGAAAAGCGATCAGAAAAAATCAAAGGAAAAAAAGATTGGTAATTGACTACAAGCCACTTAATGTTTTTCTCAGAGATGCTAAGTTCCCACTGTCGAAGATCAACTCACTGTTTGTTCATATCTGAGAAGCTCACATCTTCTCAAAGTTTGATTTGAATGTGGGTTTTTGGCAATTGGGTATAAACCCAGAAAATAGGCTCAAAACAGTCTTTTGTATATGTAATGCCCACTATCAATGGAAAGTTATGCCGTTTAGGCTCAAGGTAGCCCCATCATTATTCCAGAAGGCCATGACAAAGATCTTTCAGCCCATTCTACCCCACGCTCTAGTCTACATTGATGACATTTGCTTTTTCTCAAAAGATGAGAAATCCCATCAGGATCTACTTTTGAGTTTAACGATATCGTGGATAGATATGAGATCATGCTTTCAGAAAAGAATAGCTAGATATGACAATGTTCTATGACTTTTTAGGCATGAGAATTGAAAATGAACGATACTGCTCTGGAAAATACATTGCTCAGGAACTCTTACATTTTCCTGATGAAAACTTCTCCAAGAAGCAACTTCAACAGTTTCTTGGGATAGTTAATTATCTCAAAGGGTTCTTGTCATATGTAATCATCCACACCGGTTAGCTGTCAAAGTTGCTAAAGAAAAATCCACCAGCATGGGGACCAACATAGATGAAAGCAGTGCGCCTACTGAAACAGGTCACTCAGGATCCACATGCTTTAAAGATCCTCTCAAATGGACATCGTATCTTACATGCAGATGCTGGCGACGAATACTGAGTAGCATTACATTTAGAGACGACAGATAGAAAATAATCTCTATGTGGTCACACAAGTGGCCAATTCAAGTAGTCAGAGAAGCGCTACAATACTGTGTACAAAGAAACCTTAGCTGTAAAGTATGGAATCAAATATTTTGAGTTCCATTTGGTCGGCCATCATTTCCTGGTCAGATTAGACAATTCATTATTTCCCAAGATTCTGGACTTTCAGAACAAGTCATTGCCAGTAAAAAAATAGTTTCGCCTGAAATATTGGTTTGCAAAGTATGAGTTCTCGGTCAAGTATATAAAAGGGGATCAGAACCTGATTTCAGATTTATTTTCAAGACCTCACCAAATCCATTTTAACTTCCTTTACAAGTATCCCTCTTATATTCATAACATCCTCACCCCGCCAGTCTAAGTTTGAAGCTTTCGAGGCTATTGATCGTGCTCGACTCAGCAGTGATTACATATAGGATCTTTGGACAGAAATGTGGAATAACTTTACTAATCATGAATCAGCCTCTCTCCCAATGGAGATCGCCAAAGACATTCTAAAACATCGTCCTACCAATTTCATTACCTGATGTTCTATCTTAAGAGGACTTTGGAATGGTGTCTCTGAAGGAACGAAGTAATTTGGGCAAGCAACAATTATTTTCATAGGTCAGAAATATATCATATCACTGTATTTATCAACAACCAAGACATTTTTAGTATGGTCCCCTAGAAATTTGCAACGTTATTTAAGCTTGATTTTATCAATGGATTTGTCATTGGAAACGATAACAAAAGGCCTCACTATTCTGGGATTCATGTGTTAGAGTTGATGCTCGGCGCGTCAAATTTATTGTATTTATTGTAAATACAATGTACATTTATATTTTATTATGAATAAAATTTAGTAGTTTTCATCAATATAATCTTTTATATGGTTAAAGCGTAAAATGACATTGGAATGAATAGATGTGACGTAATTGCAAAAGCGTCACAATTGTCATTGAGAGTTGTCACAATACAATTCATCTTAAAACTGTTCATGGTCAAGATTTACATACCTGGTCGGTTAGTAAACCCGGGAGATCAGTACGTGTTGTAATTAGAATTGTTCTAATGGTTTATCTCAGTAAACCATGAGTCTTGGGAGACTCATATAGACACATAGGTATTTATTGGATAAATATTGAACGACTCATTCGAAGATTCCTGATAGAGTTACACCAACGTCAATAGGAATCTTACGAGTCGAATAACATATTAGCTCATTTGACTTATGATACCACTGTGGATATGTGAGATATCCTCCATATTTTGATGGCAGTCACGTCAACGATATTTTAAGATCAGACCTCCGCATGTTCATCGAGTATAGACTAATACTCACGATATCTTGTGATGTATCCAGAGATGATATGTCAGTCCTGTGTACGGGGATTTAGATATCCAATTTGCGATTCTTTGAAATCTTTAGCAGATGTATGATTCGAAAACAAGTTTCGAATATTTATTTAAGAATCATAATTATGTCACGACACATGAATTGTTCTTAGTGGAGATTTGACGTTTATTCTATATCTTCGGAATAATTCGGATAACCTATAACAAAGGGATTACATATATGAAATGACTTCGACTTAAATGATTCAACTTGATTATCTGTGGTCGTCGTAATTTGTGAGTGGACAAATTACGGACATGGAAATGGTTTATGTGACAAATAAACTTGAATCTAGAGAGTCCCGCATTATAAAGTGTACTCGTTGAGCACTTGGACAATTAATTATAGATAATTTGGATTATTTATAATTTACACATGCGTATTAAATAATGTGTATTTGTATACGATACATAATTTTGATTAGATACACATTAATGATCAATTCGATTTTGACACTTATTTTATTATTATTATTAATTAATTAATTATTAATAATGATAATTGGAAGAATATTCTTGAAATCTTTTTCCATTACTGTAGGACAACAGGACCTGGGCGACGCCGTTCTAGGCTCGCGGCACTAGTTGGGAAGTACGAAATAACATGGAGTCGCCACCCGGTGTGAACCGGACAAAGATTTAAGGCCGCACCTCACCCCTCGCAAGGGAAGACCTCAAACCGTTGGGTTCGGAATGGTCCCTTACTCATGTCACTTGTAATGAAATGATTTATGTATAATTTAATCAAGCTTAAGTAACACTTATTTCCAAGAGTATCATGCTTCTAAATTCTCATATGCAAAATAAAACTTATGCACACATTTCACATATATCTCACATCTAAAATCGCATGCTTAACATATATCAAAAATAGCAACAAACATACAACTTTATTTGCATATTACATTCAAGAAAACACAAGCACACATATTAACCATACAAACATACATATGGGCACTTTTCCAAGTGGTACGTGGAATTGTATCCCAAGTACAGACCGCACTACCGTCCATTCGGAATCGGCTATGGAATTTACGTCTGAGTTTCCATCCAATATACCACAAGAAATAATACTCAAATGTTATCACGACACAAGCATATGAATTGTAATTCATTACATAGTTGTATTCATACATGTGGGGATAGCTACTAGGAAAACTATGCATGAAATCTAATGAAGATGACTCGATTCAGTGGGTGCGCGTTCGTGTAGCGTTCGTAAACGCGTTCGAACGGTAAACAGAAGGTTCGCGTTCGTGTAGCGTCCGAGAACGCGTTTGAACGGAACCAGACCTGATGCATTATGAAACTAAGACAGTGGGTGCGCGTTCGTGTAGCGTTCGTAAACGCGTTCGAACGGAAAACAGAAGGTTCTCGTTCGTTATGGCGTTTGATAACGCGTTCGAACGGAAATGAAACAGAATGCTCACGTTCGTATAGCGTTTGTTAACGCGTTCGAACGGAATGAAACAGAATGCCTACGTTCGTATGGCGTTCGTGAACGCGTTCGAACATGAGGGAGACCTGATGCATGACAAGGCAAAATACATGCGCGTTCGAGTTGCGTTCGTAAACGCGTTCGAACGGGAACAGACCTGATGCATGAAATGGGATGCAATACATAAACACAAAATAAAAGGGCGCGGCGAAGTACTGCCGTAAAGGTGACCTTTTGGGGCTCTTGATCTCTCAAAGAGAGGACCTTTAGACCAACATACTAAGCCCATGCGCGTCACATCACACATACAAGAGTAGAACCAATCATATCAACCAAGTATGCCCGATTGAACACATCTTACATCCAATCTACACATCAACCGGCGCGGCAAAGCATCGTGGTAACGGGTTTTAACCCCTCCCCATAAGGGATCTTTCATTCCACTTACTAAGCCCATGCGCTTGATTGAACCATACATAAAAGATAATAATATCAAACTAAGTATGCCCAATTGAACGTATCTCGCATCCAACCGAACACACATCAACCGGCGCGGCGAAGTAGTGTCACAAAGGTGGCCTTTTCGGCTCTTTGTCTCCCAAATAGAGGACCTTTGGACTAACTCACTAAGCCCATGCGCTTGGTTGAATCATGCATAACTAAACAACATATTGAATTCAAGTAAAGAGAACTAAATAAACAAAAGCAACATAACAAAAGAAAGATGGTGCCGTTTACCCAAGCGGTACGTGGAGTTGTGGCCCGAGTACAGATCATATTACCGTCCATTTGGAATCGGCTATGAAATTTATGTCCGGGTTTCCATCCGATATACCGCGAGAGTTGACACATCTCTCATTCATCCAATACCCACAACATATTACATTTCATAATTCATGCATGTTTATCTACTCAAAGACCACAACATGCATTCCAACATGACAATCATACAAGTAATACTTAATAAATAATGCGGAAAAAGAAAACAGGTGTGAAAAATACCCTCAGGTCTAACCTTTTAAGCCGTCTCTCGGACTCGCGTTCCACGAAGATCGAAAGGGGTACAGCTCCGCAACTTTTCTGGTTCACTGGTTCAGCGTCCTAGCTCACTGCTTTGCTGTTTTGCTTGCGGTTCGAACTCCGTTCTGCTCCTATTCGGCTTCTGTCTTGCTGCTCACTGCACGGGCTACCTGTTTTAACGTTTTCAATAAAACTATTCCAAGTTGTGTGGGTTTTTAGTGCAATTATATGTGATTATTTTTAAGATTATCTATGCAGTTTTTATGTTACTGTTTTTGGGATTTTGGGGACTGTTTTGGGAGGATTTTTGGCTGCTTCTTTAAGGTAATTTGGGCTGCTGTTTTAAGGTGATTTAGGGGCTACTTGGGCGTGTTTTAGAGGGGTGCAGAGGCTGGTTTCAGTGGCTTTAGGAAGGCTTGTTATTTTCGGCTATGGAGGGAGGAAGATGAGAGAAATTCTTATTGTTTCTTGCTAACAATGGGCGTCAATGGGAAGGCTTCTCTTTTTTTTGTATATGTGTGAACCCCAGGAGAGCAAGAGGCTTGGTGAAGGGTGGTTTATATAGAAGATGTCTAGGGTTTCACCTTGTCTCACAAGGAAGAGATTTGGTTTCCAAAGAGGGGATAGGATTTGGTGTTAGATTAGGAAGTCAAAGATTGAGGGGGGACAAATTTGGTTTAGATTAGGAAGTCAATACTTTTAAATTGGTGGATATCTTATTGGATTAGGAAGTCAAATACGTGATTGGCTTTAATTGGTAAGATTGATTTTAATTAGGCATATCTTCTTTAGTTTTAGTATATAATATATTTGATTTATTAAGTTAGGCAAGATTTTATTTTATGTTTTATTTAATTGGTAAATGATTTAAATATTTTATTTAATGTTTAATATTTATTTATTTAATTTGGGATGTGTTTTATGGGCTTTGGGGGGCCAAATGGGCTGGGGTGTGAGGCTAGCAGCAAAACCAGAATTACCGGCTCCGTTCGAACGCCTTCTCGCACGCGGCACGAACGTCCGCAATCTACACGAGGTTCGAACGGAGGAACGAACGCAGCACCAACGAAGACAGTGAACTTGTGGAATGAACTTGATGACATACTTTTCCGAATTTCCCCTTCCGACCTCCGTTTCCCGCAATATCCTTAGCTAAGAAAGGTAGTGCCTCCAATTGAGACTCATCATCGGGTTTCACATGCGAAAATGCAATGCCTACAATTACTTATTTTGTCTTTTGTTAATAAGTATTAAATAAATTGATTAATTGTTAATTGATTTATTTTGGTTAAGAATATTATTTGGAATATTCTTAATTATTTGGCCAATTTTAATTGGCTAATCCATGCCATTTTGACACATGGATTGATAAACAAAATATCAAAATAATTATTTCTTTTTGGATAAGATCAATGATGTGTCAAAATATTGACCTAAATAAATGGTTATTTTTTATCAAGTATATGGCCTAATTTTCGGCCATCATGAAAAAATATAAATGGAAATTGTTTTCCATTTTGAAAAGGCTTGGCTGTTTGTCTCATGAGTTGAGAACAAAAGAAAAAATGGGTTAAGGTTTTCAAACAAGTGATCAACACTAAGAAGAAGAAAATTGAAGAAATTGGAATCTATATTAAGGTAATATTAAGTACCTAATTTCTATTTTCTTGGTTTTTGTTTTTGAGCATGTAAATATGCATGAGATATGTATATTGCACGTTTTAATTACATATGTATCAATGATATATATGTTGGACAGTTATGGCCCATAACATCACTATTTGTACAGATCATGGTGTTGTTGTACAAATTAACTATGTGACAAAGGAAATTGCTCTTTTATCATTTGTAATTAGATTACCAAGATGTATAAATGATAGAAGGTCCATATGATTAGTTCCGGATTGAGATGATATGAGACAGTATCAATCCACGAAGGTTTAATCATTAAATATCTCTAGTCGTAGTATTATCGAGATTGGACATCGATAATGCGGAATAGACTAGTAGTACACTTGTGCGCGTTGTGGGAGCATAACGTCATAGTTCTCATATATTTGGGTATAGGATACTCATGCAAGTGTAATACGAGGTTGTGTTTACCGATGGTACAGAAACAGCTTCGCTCTGGATAGACCCCTCGGAATTCCATTGGTAGTATGACTATGTGTCTATGGAAGCTCGAATCAGGGTAGGTGTATTTGGTCTTAACCTGAGACTTGCACCGCTAATACTTGCGACAATTAATATACTTTAGTTTTGGTCGTCCAGGGCTTTAACAGGTTCTGTGTACGCCTCTTCTGGGTATATTGAGAATCGTAGTGTATTGGGTGTGATGTCGAGACAGAAGTATCACTTCAGTCATAGTGGAGATGATGATCACGTAGGATACGGAACTAGTTCTCTTATATGCTGCAACTATCGGGATATTATGACTAGGTTATGTTTATCCGATTATAGAGACTAGTTACCAGAGATCCGATATGTGCTTCATACGGGGCAGACACATTTCCAGCCCCAGGCCTTGCACGTGACATCCGATACTGGATCGTTATACGTAATACTTCGTATACTACGCCTGATATAGATCACATATTCCAGTAAGAATATTTCTGGAGAATTGGGTAGGCATGATGCTTTGCTAGAAGCCAACCATGTCTTGTAAATCGGTAAAAACGTAGTACTAGGTACATACGTGTTCGGATAGTCCGACAACCGGATTTACTGCCAACATATCCGAGGATCTCATGGGTCGCTTCCCGAAGATTCACTGATGACGTATGACTCGCACTTTATTAATCTGAGATTAATTAGATGAGGGAGAAAATTAATCTGGGATTAATTGCGGAGATATTTTATCTGGGATAAAATATTATTTAAAGAGAGAGAATGATTAATTTGGAATTAATCGATAAAATAATATATTCAATATATTATACGAAATTGGATTTCGACGCGGAATTAAAATTAGATTTTAATTCGGGCGAACGAGTTAATTTAGAATTAATTCGCTAGCGATGTGAATAATAATTTTGCTAGGCATGATTATTTAATTACGTCGCAACGGAAAATTCGTTAATTTGGAATTAGCGAACCCGAGCCCGGGAGTGTTTGCGGGCGCACTCGCATTGCGAATTTAAGTGCGGCCTACAAGTCACATCAAGCGTCAAATCACTAGTCAATCAAGTGATGGAAGTCACATCACTTTGAGTGAAGTGATGTATAGTCACTTTTGATGTGAATAGTTGATGGAGGTGGTTGTAGGCTTAAATGCCTTGACTTTTTGAAAGTAAAATTTGGTATATCTTTATTTGATTTTTGGAAAATCAAATAAGTGTATTAGATACACAAAACCAACTTCTTCTCTCTCACTCTTTCCCTCTCACGGCCTTGGGCCATTTCTTCTTCCTTTTTCTGGTTTTGCCGAGACTTGAAGGAGAAGCAACATGGTGATTTTTGTGGCAAAAATTACCAAGTGCTAGCACACATTCGGAGTCTTACGAAGGTGATAGGGAAACCGACTTGTGTGCATGGAATGACATCACAAAGCTTGGAGCTTGGAGGACATCCATGGCCGAAAATTGGAGCAGAAAAATCAGCCCAAAGTCGAGAACCTTGGAGGAGAAAAGCTTGAAGATTTTGATGTTCCTCGCGTCGCAAAAGCCGATCATTGTAAGTATGATTCCGCCATGCTTTTACGAGTATTCACATATATGTTTCATTGCTTGAAATCGATCCCGGGACTAATTAGAAACCCAACAATATATATTTGAATCAAAAACTTGGTGTTGGTTGTTTGATTAACCTTAATAGTTTTCTTTTGTCAAGCATGTGTATAGGATTAATTAGTGAATTAATCTCAAAATTTCTATTGCTATTCTAGAATGATTATTTCCACTCAAATGTTGCATATAATTGTTTTTGAAGCTTTATATTGTGGTGATTAATTTTGGTGTAAATTAATTGGATTAATTTTGTGAATAAATTGAATATTGACATAAAAAATTGATAATTATTTTTCTGGATCAGATATGATTTTGTGACTTAAAACAGAATATTTCCTAAAGAAAAATATGTTATTTGGATGATTTTGGATGTGTACTGGGTGGTGGATTAATTCCGAAATTATTCCGGGACAAAAACGCGAGAAAATGACAAATATTATATCGAAACAGGCTCGCCGCGTCACAGCTGCCCAAACAGTGAACAAGTCACTGTTTGGGCAGCCCAAGGGCTGAACGGTCACTGCCCAAGTGATCAGATTGGCTGGGATCGGCGGTTGGTCAACTGGTTTGACCGTTTGTCTGTTATGCGTAGTATTTGTTGAAAAATATTTTCGTAAAATAATTCGTCGTATTTCGAAATATATTATGTTATTAATTGTTAATAAATAATATATTTAAACTAATTTGAGTGAATTAAAAAATATATGATATTAATTAATTCACTCGGGGAAATTTTGTTAAAATGTTTAAAAACCATTTTCGCTCATTTACTGCGCCTCCGCTGCGCTTACCCCAACACCATGAACAACTCCAGAGCTTGCTCAAGAGCTTCTTCAATGGAAAAAAGACATGAGAGTATTACAGTCTGGGTAGAAACTATTTCTACCGAATGGATACTATATTATTCTGAAATCTATCTTCATATTCATATGGTTAGGATTATCTCGGCAAATCGCATGGAAGATTGGTAGATCATCCATTGGCCTGCCAAACCTAAGGCTCGACATCGTTTTGCATATGAAATTTATTGGCCTTATAAGCTCACTTATAATGATACAAGTATTATATGGGCTATTTCTACTGATTCATTGAGAATGATCTTAGAAACAAACTTTATAGATAAGTCGTGGAGATTGTTCACTACAATTATGGAAACCCAACGATATATCATCCAAAGATATAATCGTTTGAAATATGACGGAAGTCTCGAAATCAAAAATCATTTCCGGTGCTATCCTTATGTCAGATTCTACAAAGAAAATTTGGGATGATTGCTAGTATGAAGAAGAACTTATCAGAGAATAAGTGTCAACCAATTGTTATTTGTTTGTTTATATGTAATAATTAGACTCTTTGGGTCCAGCACACATGGTGTGTTTTTCTAATGTTTTGCTTTTATCAGAGTCAGCTTTAGCTTTAATAAAGTTGTGTGGTAGTTGGTTAGTGTGGTTGTATTTCAATCTTTAGGTAGGGCTCTGTCCTACCAAAGATTCTCATGTCTCCTCTTTCAACTATATAAGGAGGATTGTTTTTCATTTATAATCAAGTTTGAGTTTAGTTTGAAGTTCAGAATAAAAACTTAAGTGTTTGAAATATTATGTCTTTCTAAAGTTCTCTCTTAGGTTCTCTTAAAAACATGAGGGAGATAGTCCCCACTCCATGACAATTCAACTTAATCATACCTACGAGTATGCTCTACACTCGCCTCTGTTGAGGATCTTGTGTATCAGAAAGTAGCATAAAGGTTAGACACATTGAGTATAGTCACAATTATGACATCAGTCATATTGCTTAACCTCAGTCACATTTGTGACATCAGTCACATTAGTTATCTTAGTTATATTACTGACCATCAGTCACATTAAGAGCAATCACATTTGTGACTGTATTTTTTTCCTATCGTCATAAAATGATTGTCAATTAGGTATGTATTTGAATGTTTATTTGTTTAAGCACATTCATAAATGTGATTATAAGTGGTTTCATCCATAAAAAAAAAAAACCAAAAGATGAATTAATATTTAATATATATTTCAAATAAAAATATGTGTTTTTCAAAACGTAATGCCCGACTGAGAGATAAGGGGTCAAAATGTATTGAAGTTTACACACTATTTTTTTAAAAACAAATGTTTCGTTAACAATAATTTTTTGTTTTATAAGGATAAAAGGGGAAAAAAATGAGGTTACCTCATTCATTTTACTTAATACATATTGTTCCACGACATTTAATGTTTTGGAAATAATTCATATTAATTTCAATTTGACAATAGCATGTAAGAGATTGTCAAATTGCACGAGAGGCATCAAGTGGTAGAATCTTGTTAATTGTCAAATTGCATGGGCAAACAATTAATGCAGGTCTTCATCTTATAAATTTATAATTAAGCCTTTTTATTAGACTTAATTTTGTCCATAAAAAAAGGATTAAAAATTGACGGGCAATATGATTTTTTAATAAATAATAATAATAATAATAATAATAATAATAGTAATAATGGTAATAATAATTTTATAATTAACAATAATAATATTAGTAATTTAATAATACTAATATAACAATGATATTGACACTTTTAATTAAAGATATTTTTGTAATTTGGTAAAAATTATTCCGATAACAAGATAAAATAAACATATTAATGGAAATACTTTGATTTTGATTCGTATAACTCAAGTAAACAACAAATTTTGATTCATATTCTGTCGAAGACAGCTGCACCTAAAGCATGCAGCACCGAAAGCATGCATGATTGCAGGCAGCAAGCAACTTGAAGCGCCGAAAGTTGATGGTGACTTTGCCAAACCGTGTGACACTGTTCACACGGTTTTGACAGTATAAATTGGAGCCTTAGGACCTTAATTTCATAATCCCAGAAATCCCAAATAGAGATGATAGAGAGTAAAGATGGTTGAGAGGTTTTTTGTAAAGTTTTGTGTAAAAGCTTTGTAATTATTTTGTGGTGTAATAAAAAAAGAGTTTTCCTCTCACATCTCCTCTATTGTGCGAGTTTTATCACAACAAGTGGTATCAGGAGCTAAGGTTCCACAATGGGATCCCGAAACTCAGAAACAGAGCTTCGGTTAGGAAAATCGGTTCCGACGACAGTTGTCGAAAATCAGTTTTGAGCATACCATCGGATTTTTCACGGCGAGACGAGCACGACGGTATTTTCCGACGATCGATCGGAGCTCCCAGGACGCCGCACACGCCGACCAGAGAGCTTGCCACGCGCCGCCACTCGCACACGCGCCTGCACGCGCGTCTGAAGGTTGAAGACGCTAACTCAATCGCCACGTCAGCGTCCAGTCAGCTGCCACGTCAGCTGCCACATCAGCAGCCCAGTCAGCAGGACACGTCAGCGGTCCAGTCATCAACCATGTGTCATCCAATCATCAGCCACGGCAGCAGGTGCCACATCGGCAGTGCCACGTCAGCAGAAGGTAAATTTCAGATAGGTCCCTGAACTTTCTGGAAAATTATATTTTAGTCCTTGAACTTTTCCGAAATTATATTTTGGCCCCTGAAATTTCGAAAATTACACTTTGACCCCTGTATTTTCTGAAATTTGTAATTTGGTCCCTGTATCGGATTTTGACAAACGAAGTGTCATTTCCACCATTTTTGACCATTCCAGACGCAACAGTGAGGTCCGTTTTTTGAAATTATGCTTAGAATTTTTTATGATGGATGGGGGTGTCGGAAAAATAATTTTGTTGACTAGTACCAATTATTTCACATGGAGAGGAATGATGAAATACCTTATATATGTGAAGGACTATGATGGGTCGGTATTTCTGGAGGAGAAACCTGAAGAAATGTCCAAAGTAAGGTGGAACAATCTTCAGTAGAAAATATACAGTACTATTCGTCAGTGGAGCACGTGTCTTATGGAGAAAGCCAGATGAGCTTTTTTGAGCAAAGACTGGCAACAACAAGCTGTACTACATCAAGAAGATGATGAGGTTGAAATACCAGGAAGGTACAGCTGTGGCAGACCATATCAATGATTTCCTCGGCACCATGAAAGAATTGTCTGGATTAGGCATAGACTTCGGAGATGAGGTAAATGGCTTAATACTTCTAAATACGTTACCAGAATCTTAGGAAACGTTTAGATCTACGGTGATAAATTCAGCCGCAGATGGGAAAATCACTATGGAGATGGCAAAAACCAGGATCTTCGAGGAAGAAAAGAGGATGAGAATGCAGGAGTCAGCATCAGCCTCAACCTCAGAAGCTCTAGTGACTGAGAAGAACAACAGAAAGGGGAGGAGTAAAAGCCGATGCCCAGATAGATCAGACAAGAACCGAGGTAAATCAAGAACGAGAGATATTGAGTGCTACTTCTGCAAAAAGAAAGGTCATATGAAGAGAGACTGTTACAAATAAAAGAACGAGCAGTCCAGAGACAACAACAGAAGAGATGGTGACTCTAATCAAGAAAGAGTTGCTATTACCACCGAAAATACCTCCAAACAATTCTTCATTATATACGAAGAAGATGTTGTGAATCTTGCCAGCCACGAGACCAGTTGGGTGATAGATAGTGGCGCCTCCATACATGCCACATCTCGCAGAGACTTCTTTTCATCTTACACACCATGGGACTACGGTGCTGTAAAGATGTGGAATGATGGCCAGTCCAAAGTCGCCGTTATTGGAGACATATGCCTTGAAACAGACAACGAGACAAGACTAGTGTTGAAGGGAGTCAAGCACATCCCAGACATCCGGTTAAACCTGATCTCAACAGGCAAGCTGGATGATGAAGGTTTCTGCAACACCTTTAGTGACGACACATGGAAGCTCACTAAAGGATCAATGGTGATAGCTCGAGGTAAGAAAGATTCAACACTGTATTTGATGCATGCTAAACTTTCCAATAGTAGCATAAATACGGTCAATAGTAATGAGGCAGCCGAGCTGTGGCATAAAAAGCTCAGTCATATGAGTCAAACGGGGATGGAAGTACTACGCAGACGGAATGTTCTTCACGGGTTGAAGAACTCACACTTACAAAAGTGTGAACACTGCATGGCTGTGATGAGTGGTAATTATATCACTATTTCCCACTCATTTAACCTAATATTTTGTATAGTTTCTTGATTTTTGTGAATATTTTGATGTGTTTTGTGTTATTTTGTAGATAAATAAAGTTTCAGGACATTCTGGAGGTGATTTGGAGCAAAACAGTGAAAATTGGAAAAAAATGGCATTTTTGTAATTTGTCCGCGTCGCGACGCGAAAGACCTTGGCGTCGCGACGCCTAACGTGCGCCGAATAGTGCTAACGTGCGCCGGGTCCACAAGTCAGAATCTGAGAAAATTTGACTTTGCTAACGTGCGCCGTGCCACGTGTCACCATCACAGCCGATCTGCTAACGTGCATCATGCCACGTGTCATCATCCTACGGTTCCGACAGTCGCCATCGCCATGTGTCGCCATGTGTCACTCCATGTCATTGCCACATCATCATCCACATCACCTGTTGACCAAGTCAAAGTGCCACGTGGCTGCCACGTCATCATCAACCAATCACAGCGTGCCACGTGTCACAATTCTATGGTACCGACAGTCACCATCGCCATGTGTCACCACATCAGCATCAATCATTGACTCACTTATCCGTATCTGACACGTGGCGGATAAGAATCAGAATCAGCCAATCACGAGCCACCACGTGTCACAATAATTGAGCTCCAACCACCTTGCCACGTGTCGCCTTATCACCTTATCCAGAATCTGAAGCCGACGAACCAGAAGCTGCCACGTCGACCAAACAAGCATCGCGATGTGAGTTGGGCGTCGCGACGCGCGACCCTTACTGACGCCTATAAATCGAGCTCATTTTCTGATTTCAGATGTACCATTCTCTCATGTAAATAAGGAGTTTTCTATCTAGTTTCTTTTAAATTTTAGTTTTGTAATTAATTTTAATTACTTTCTGTAATAATAGTGATTTACTTTCTTTACTTTTTACAGTTTTTACTATTCACTATGAGGAGGTAACTTCCCCCTGCTATGGTGAAAGGTAATTCTTTTACTATTGCTATTTAGATTAATCTCCCTTTAATATAATATATTCACTATTTAAAATTTGACTTAAAAAAGATACCGCCAGATTGGTCGGTTGGTAATTCATTTTAATCTGGTTTAAACCTGACTAATCAAGGATACTGCCAGATTGGTCGGTTGGTAATTAAATTTTCTTACCGTCTATATGGCAGGTTTATTTTGGTTCCGCCTTTATGACTGGTTGGACTTAATTTGACTTAATCAGGTTACCGCCTATATGGTTAGTTGGTAAAATAATCACAAGTTTATATATTATATTATATGAGATATCTAAATTAGTAGTAGTAAAATTGATCCTTTTACCTTAGTATTTTATTTTATTGCAATTTACTTTTCAGCTTTTATTTTACCGCAATTACTTTTCAGCATTTTTACTTTATGTCTTTTACTTTCAAGTTTTTATTAGCCCTAGTTATGTGTTGTAACTAAATTAGTTATCTGGGGTTGTGATGACTTTTAATATCACCGATTTATAAAGGGTTATTTTATAGTTTGGGTAATTTAAAGGTTTACTTATTAAGTCTTAAGCCTAATGCGTCTTGTTAATTGGCCATTAATAAGATTGATCTGGTAAATCTAAAATGAACTAGACATAGGGATTTTAGGTTTCAGCCTTAGACTTAATAGCCCACGATCTTCCTTGAGGATAGATAACCCTTTAATAGATTTCCTTACATGATAGACATATACCTGTCGAGCGGGGGTAGCCATAATTGGAACTTAAACTTAATGAATCCAGATAATTTGGTTGACATAAACATATGGTTCAATTGGGTTAAACTGGGTATTTGCGTCTGACCATCAACAGAGGCTTTTGCATAATTTAGTATTCCAGGTTAGTAAACCGATTTATTACACAAACATAAAATAACCACTTCATCTTTAAAATGATATTGGAAGAAATCACAACCCTAGATAGTTTTTAATATTGAATTTTCTTAAACCTACTTTCGAACAATTTTATTTACTTGTTTTAAATTTAGAATCGTCACTTTTTCAAATCAATCAAATAACCTGTTAGATACTAGTAATCATTTGACCTCATAAAATTAATAGCTTAGGTATTAAGTCCTCATGGGATCGATACTTTTTATACTACTTGAACGATACGTGTGCTTGCGTTATACGCGTGTGTTTACGCCAGTCAGGCTGGAAATCAGAACAGAGTGTCATTCTAGAGTTCCCCGCCTCAACAGAAATTGGAGGTACTTGACCTCATACATTCAAATGTATGCGGTCCGATGCAGACAAGAATACTTGGTGGATCACTTTATTTTGTGACATTCATAGATGATCATTCAAGGAAAATCTGGGCATACACCTTGAAGAGAAAAGATAAAGTGCTGAGAGTGTTCAAGGAGTTTCATGCCCTGGTAGAAAGAGAAACCGACAAGAAACTCAAATGCATCAGAACAGACAACGGTGGAGAATACAGAGGTCTGTTTGATCAGTACTGCAAGATGCAAGGAATCCAACATCAAACGACACCTCCGAAGACACCTCAGCTGAATGGCCTAGCTGATAGGATTAACAGAACCTTGTGCGAAAGGGTCAGAAGCTTGCTTTCACAAGCCAAGCTACCGAAGACATTCTGGGGGGAGGCACTCAACACAACCGTACATGTTTTGAACATGTCCCCAATGGTCGCACTGAAAGGTAATGTTCATAATCAAGTTTGGACAGGTAAAGAAGTGTCATACGAACACTTACATGTCTTTGGGTGCAAAGCATTTGTACACATCCCAAAGGACAAGAGATCCAAGCTTGATGCAAAGACACGACAATGTGTCTTTATTGGCTATGGTCTGGATGATTTCGGCTACAGACTGTATGATCCTGTAGAGAAGAAGATTGTCAGAAGCCGATATGTTGTCTTCGTTGAAAATCAGACCATAGAAGATATCCGGAAGGAATTGAAGACAATGCCCCAACAATACAAAGATGTGAATCCAGAACCTCATACACCAGTGCCAGTACAAGTTGAAGATTAGGTTCCCAGACATGAGGGTACAAGTGATGAAGCTCACAGAGAAGATGATCATGATCAACCACCAGTACCAGAAGCTACACCAACAGTTCCACAAAGAAGGTCTGACAAGACCTTAAACCAAATACTCTACATATGAGTATGTGCTGCTTACTGACGGAGGAGAACCCGAGAGCTACCAGAAGGCTGTGGAAACAGATGACAGAGAAAAGTGGGAGGAAGCCATGTAATATGAGATGAAATCTTTGCATGATAATCACACTTTCGAGTTGGTGAAATTGCCAAGAGACAAACGGGCTTTGAAGAACAAATGAGTGTACATAGTGAAGCAACATGAGCACACTTCACAACCCCGGTACAAAGCCAAACTAGTTTTCAAGGGATTCAATCATAGGAAAGGCATTGACTTCGATGAAATCTTCACTGCAGTTGTGAAGATGTCATCCATCAGAGTGGTACTCAGCTTAGCAGCAAGCCTTGATTTGGAGATCGAGCATATGGATGTCAAAACCGCATTTCTTTATGGAGATCTGGAAGAAGAAATTTATATTGAGCAACCAGAAGGCTTCAGAGTCAGAGGGAAATATGACTATATGTGCGGACTCAGGAAAAACCTCTATGGTTTGAAACAGACACCGAGGCAGTGGTACGTGAATTTCGAGTCAGTTATGGGGGAGCATGGATACAAGAAGACCACTTCAGACCATTGTGTATTCGTTCAGAAATTCTCTGACGATGACTTTATCATCTTACTGCTGTATGTAGATGATATGTTGATAGTTGGCCGGAATCAATCGATGATTGATGATTTGAAGCAGCAACTGAGTAAGTCTTTTGAGTTGAAAGACTTGGGGCCAGCTACACAGATTCTTTGTTGGACAATTGTGACCCATAACATCACTATTTGTAAAAGACATTGTGGTTTTTGTACAAATTAACTATGTGACAAAGGAAATTGCCATTTTATCATTTTATAATTAGATTACTTGAATATATATAAATAATAAAAGTCCTTATGATTAGTTCCGGATTATAAGATATGAGACAATATCAATCCACCAAAGGTTTAATCATTAAATATCTATAGTCGTAGTATTATCGAGACTTGACATCGATAATGCGGAATAGACTAGTATTACATTTGTGCGCGTTATGAAAGTGTAACAACATAATTCTCATATATTTGGGTATTGGATACTCATGCAAGTGTAATAGTAATAGGAGGTTCTGTTTACCGATGGTACAAAAACATCTTCGCTCTGGATAGACCCATCAGAATCCCATTGGTAGTATGACTATGTGTCTATGGGAATCCGAATCAGGGTAGGTGTATTTGGTCTTAACCTGAGACTTGCATCGCTAATACTTGCGACAATCAGTACGCTTTGGTTTTGGTTGTCCAGGGCTTTAACAGGTTCTGTGAACGCCTCTTCTGGGTTTATTGAGAATCGTAGTGTATTGGGTGTGATGTCAAGATGGAAGTATCACTTCAGTCATATGGAGATGATGATCACGCAGTGATACAGAACTGGTACTCTATTATGTTGCAACTATCGGGATAATATGACAAGGTCATGTTTATCCGATTAAAGAGACTAGTTGCTAGTGATCCGATATATACTTTGTACGGGGCATACACAACTCCAGCCCCAGGCCTAGCATGTGACATCTGATACTGGATCGCAATACATAATACTTGGTATATTACTCTTGATATAGATTATGTATTCCTTAAAAGAATATTTCTGGAGAATTGGGTAGGCACAGTGCTTTGCTAGAAGCCAACCATGTCTTGTAAATCGGTAAGAACGTGGTACCGGGTACGCATGAATTCGGATAGTCCGATGATCGGATTTACTGCCAACATATCCAGGGATCTCATGGGTCGCTTCCCAAAGATTCACCGATGACATTTGACTCGAACAGAATTAATTATGAGAGAGAAAAGTAATCTAGGATTAATTACGGCAAGAATTTATCTAGGATTAAATTCGATTAGAAGAGAGAGAATGATTAATTTGGAATTAATCGATTAAATAATATATTCGATATATTAAATGAAATTAGATTTCATAGTGGAATTAAAATTGGATTTTAATTCGGGCGAACGAATTAATTTAGAATTAATTCGCGAGCGACTTTCGTAATAATTTTGCGAGGCATTATTATTTAATTAAATTTGATTTAATTAAGTCGCAACGGAAAATTCGTTAATTCGGAATTAACGAACCTGAGCCGGAAGTGTGTTTAGCGGGCCCACTTGAATTTTGAATTTAAAGTGGGGCTCACATCAAGTCACATCACTAGTCAAACACTTACTTTTTGGTGATAGAAGTTAGTGAAGATTATGATGGCTTGCAAAACACATTACCTTATTTTAATTGATGTGTGATAGACTTTACTAACTTTGGAAACTTGGTATTAGGTTACTTGATTTTGGAAATCAAAAACACATCAATCACTCTCTCATTTTTCCACCAAGGCCGAATCCTCTCCCCTCTCATTCTCTAAAATTGGCGTGAACCTAGGGTTCATAGTTGATGATTTTTGCTTCAAAAATCTTGCTTGCTAGCACATCAAAGGAGTCAACAAAGGTGTTAGGGACACTTACCCCTTGAGTTTGGAATTCAAAGGAGGGCTTGGAGCACTTCTCAAGGAGGCAAAAGTTTTGTATTCTCTACATCCACTTATCCGCTCAATGTAAGTATTTTCCGCAAACTTACTTTTTTTATTCACACAAATTTTATGCTTAATAGATCCTTGACATGTTCTAGGAGAACCCAACAATGGTATCAGAGCCAATTTTAAGCATGAAATAATTAGGGTTCATAGACTTTATTTTGGGGATTTTGTGATTTGAGCATGATATCTTATAATTGAATGTTTGGTTATGCTTAAATTATGATAACTTAGAGTTATGCATGATTAATTTTGAGAAAAATTTGATTAGATTAATTTTCCCCAAATTAGATTTCATGGCCGAATATGATGGACCTTAGAAGCTCATTGTGTTTTTTGATTTTAGACCATTGGATGTGTTTAAATGCATGAGTATATTGATTTGTGATTTAATTGGATTGAAATAAAAATTGAATGTAAAAATCCATGAAAACCGTGAGCTATGTAAGCATGGAATGAATGATTTTGCTTCAATTGTGTTGGACATGAATTGAACATATTAAAGCATGATTAATTAGGTAAATTGGTGTTTGGGAAATATTATTTTAACTAATTAATTATGGCTAATACACTTTAATTAAAAATTGTGATATTGGAATATTGTAATTAAATAAATTAGTCTTCAATTTGGAATTGTGCTAAAATTATTATATTTGGGCTTAATGGGCTTGGTTGGGCCAAGTTGGTTTAGGACAATTGGATTGGATCCAAATTGGGCCTAAAACCATACCATAAAGTTCAAATAGAATAATTGGGCCTTTAAATATTTAATTGGGCCTAATGGGCCACAATTAATTTTATGGCAAATGGTGATTCCTTATTGGGCTTTGGTTGCCAAAGTCCATGCCTTAAGAAATTAATTAAAAGCCCATTGGACTTTAATTAAATTGACATTAGATGTTAATTGGGCCTTTGAGACCCATTTAGATTGGATTTAGAATCTAAGTCTAAAAGGCACATAATTAAGTGTAATTATTTAATTTAGAATTAAATATGAATTAGTATTGAATACGAATTAAATTGGATTTAATATTGTAGTTCGATATAATTCAAGAATTCGTACTTGGAGTACTTATTCTTAAACGAGTTGGACTCGCGCAAATCAAATCGTTGTTTGAACATTGGATGATCATTAATTCAAAGATTAATTAATTGGATTAGATTGATTGAATAACATGCTTTGTGTGAATACATGGATGTATTGTATGAATAATATATATCCGATGGATATTAGAAGGGTGAGGGCAATTTTGGGTATTATGGTAATAAATTTAGAATTTATTAAATTGGACCTGCGTGTCCAGCCTTATATCTCTTGACTCTTTGTACTTCTCTTCTCACCAATTCCCCTCAATGTAAATGAGGTTTCTTTATTGTATTATGTAATTAGGTAGAAGTTAGAATAGTGCTATCCGGGGAGAGGTAATAGAGAGTTTTTTTACAGGAATAATTTGTTGAATATCCATCCGCATATTGTTATTATTTATTTCGCGCCTTATTATGCTTTTAGAATGCATGCTTAAGGGTGTATGATGAGACCTAATCAAAGATAATAAATTGGTTGCCAATTTACGCGAAAAACCCTCAAACAAATATTAAGCGATTTCCTTCCATTGAGTGGTTCTCTCTCAAGATCCAAGATTGGCATTGGTTTGTTGGCCAAAGTCAAGATCAATGTCCATCGCGGATGTGTTTGAACCACGAAAGCTTTGTTCCATATCGCATGTCTTGGGCAAGTTGTGATTTGTTGGCCAAAGTCAAGGTCACTTCTTGTTCATCGACATGGATTATGAAGCAATCCCACTGTCAATGGGTCCCGTTTAACTGGAATAATTAAGCTTGTTGAGCCAAAGCGAAGGCTTAGTTGATTCAGAGGAAAATGTTAGGAAAATATATTGGATATATTGGCATATATATTGTATCTAGGAATTGGATGAGATCCAATTGATCTTAGAGATCTACCTAGTTAAATATCATACAACTTGTTGGCCAAAGTCAAGGTTTTGTGTTATTTAACAGGATCTTAGCCCGCTAGGAAACTAGGTTTCCCGAGTACTCAACAGAGGGTTAGAGGCTCGCCGAAAAATAGTGGGAGGCCAGTATTGAATTTGCAATTTCGTTCAAAGACTTGCCAAATACGCGCTTTCAAAATTATTTCGTCATTTTATATATTTATTAGTTGGACTAATATTTTATTATTTTTATTGTAACAGTTGGACTGTACCCAAAAATCGTTAATTGAATAGTTAGACTATTGCAATTAAGATGGCTGGAAAGATCAACGTTAAGGACATTATCATGGGCGAAAATGTCCTTAATGGTGCGAACTTTCCTGACTGGGATATGAACCTCATGATTGTCCTGGGGGCCGAGAAGATGCTTTATACGATAGAGAGACCTCTCAAGCCTAAGCCCGAAATTGAGCAGCCGCTTGAGCTTGAGCTTGAGCTTTGGAAGACTCACATCGATGACAACTCAACTGCTCAATCCGTCATACTCGCTGCAATGACCCCTCAATTTCGTCGCCAGAACAAGGGATTGGATCCCTATACTATGATGGAAAAATTAAAGGACCTTCACCGATCTAACCTTAGATCGCAAAGGTATGAATTGAAGAAGAAGCTCTTTCGCTCTCGAATGTCAGATGGTACATCTGTCGAGCACCATGCATTGCAGATGATTGCTGACATCGAACAACTGGGTCAGCTAGGCAATGCTGCGAGAAGCAAAAAAAGAGCTATTAAAGGGTAAAAAGCGCGAGGCGCACATCGCTTCGACATCTCAGTCTACCAAGGCTTGGCCAAAGGCTACTGGAGGCGTGAAGAAGAAGAAGAAGAGAAAGGGCAAGGCCAAATCATCAAAGTCTTCTGGGAAGGCAAATGACAAATCCCAAGATGTATGCCTACAGTGTGGCAAACGGGGTCACAGGAAGCGTGACTACCGTGAGTACAAGGCGCACATGAAGGAAATCAAAGCGGGCAAGACACCGGCTTCATGTATGTTTGTTATTGAAATAAACATGTCTACTTCTAGTTTTAAAAATTGGATTTTTGATTCTGGTTGTGGTACTCATATATGTACTGATGTGTATGATCTGCAGATTAGCAGGAGACTGGCTTCAGGAGAGATATACCTCCGAGTTGGAAATGGGACTAGAGTCGCCGTTTTGGCTATTGGGACCTATATTTTGGAACTGCCCTCGGGGCATGTACTTAATTTATCAAAATGTTATTATGTACCTAGTTTGACTAGGAATATTATTTCTGTATCTTGTTTAGCCCAATGTGGGTATACTTTTGTATTCAGAAACACATGGTGTTTTGTTTATAAAAATGATATTGAGATATGTAGTGTTGATGTTAATAATGGTCTTTATATTTTAAATATAAATCAATCTCAAACATATAACGTAACAAACAAAAGGCTTAAATTAAGTAACAAAGATGAAACTTATATGTGGCATTGTCGTCTGGGACACATTAACAAGACTCGCATATCCACACTTTCGAAGAGTGGATACTTGGACGGATTTGATCCAAATTCATATGACGTCTGTGAATCTTGTTTATTAGGCAAAATGCCTAAAACACCTTTTAGCGGTAAAGGTGCACGTGCCACAGAACTTTTAGCCCTCGTTCATAGTGACGTATGCGGGCCCATATCTAGCCAGGCTAGAGGTGGATATGAATACTTCGTAACCTTTACGGATGATGCATCGCGTTATGGTTATGTGTATCTTATGAGACACAAGTCGGAAACCTTTGAGAAATTCAAAGAGTTTCGACACGAAGTAGAAAAACAGACCAGTAAAAGTATTAAAACATTACGGTCAGACCGTGGTGGAGAATACTTAAGCAATGAGTTTCTCGATTACTTGAAAGATTATGGTATTCTTTCATAGTGGACTCATCCTGGAACGCCTCAATTAAACGGTGTGTCCGAACGGAGAAACCAAACTTTGTTGGACATGGTAAGGTCTATGATGAGTCGCACAGAGCTACCAATTTCCTTCTGGGGATATGCATTGAACAGTGCAATACTTATTTTGAATAAGGTTCCGTCAAAGTCTATTCAACAGACTCCATATGAAATATGGACGGGAAAGAAACCGGGTTTCTCATTCCTGAAGATTTGGGGATGCTGGGCATACATTAAACGTTTGGATGGTACCAAACTAGAACCCAAATCGGATAAATGTCTATTTGTAGGTTATCCTAGGGAAACCAAAGGATATTACTTCTACAACCAATAAGAGAACAAAGTATTTGTTGCTCTACATGCGGTTTTCCTCGAAAAGGAATTCCTAAATGCAGTGGTAAGTGGGAGGAAAATAGAACTCGATGAAAATCGGAGTGATACTGTTCCTGGCACCGATTCCTTAACGGAACACGAACAGTTCATCAGGGATGAGACTGTACCACAATCTTCTAATACACAAGAACCGCGTAGGTCAGAGAGAGTCAGAAAATAACATGAGAGGTATGTGTTTCTGATCTCACCTCATGTGGATATTAATCTTATTTAGGAAGACGAACCGGCTACATATGAGGAAGCAATACAAGGTATCGACTTCGGTTTATGGCAAGATGCCATGAAATCCGAAATGGATTCCATGTACACCAACCAAGTTTGGACACTAGTTGATGCACCAGAAGGCGTAAAGCCTATTGGTTGCAAATGGGTCTTCAAGAAGAAGACCGACATGGATGGCAACATACAAACGTACAAAGCTAGGCTTGTAGCGAAAGGGTATCGTCAACGACATGGTGTCGATTACGACGAAACTTTTTCACTTGTTGCCATGATTAAATCCATTCGGATAGTGCTTGCTATTGCTGCATATTTCGATTATGAAATATGCAGATGAATGTCAAAATCGCTTTCCTTAACAGAAACCTTTTGTAGGATGTTTATATGCAACAGCCTGACGGTTTTGTCGTGCCAAAACATGCAAAAAAGGTTTGCAAGTTAAATCAATCCATTTATGGATTGAAGCAAACATCGCGTTCTTGGAACCAACGTTTTGATGAGATCATAAGAGAATATGATTTCGTTCAAAACGAGGATGATCATTGTGTATATAAGAAGGTTAGTGGGAGCGCACTGACATTCATTGTCCTTTACGTAGATGATGTATTGCTTATTGGCAATGACATTCCCATGCTACAATCGGTGAAAGCTTGGCTTTCATTAAAATTCTCCATGAAAGATCTGGGAGAAGCATCATTTATTCTGGAAATAAATATCTACCGGGATAGATCTAGAAAGCTTCTTGGACTCTCCCAGAGCACGTACATTGATAAAGTGTTGAAGAGATTCAACATGGATCAGTCTAAGAGAGGACTGTTGCCAGTGTCACATGGCGTCACTCTATCTAAGGACATATGTCCTAAAACTCAAGATGAGAGAGACAATATGAGTCAGATCCCGTTCGCTTCTGCAGTCGGATCGATCATGTATGCCATGATATGTACGCGACCTAATGTCTCGTATGCTTTGAGCATGTGTAGTCGCTATCAGGCCGATCCAGGTGATGGTCACTGGGTTACGGTTAACAACATCCTTAAGTATCTTAGACGAACTAAGGATACTTTCTTAATCTATGGAGATGGAGAACTTGAGGTAACTGGGTTTACCGATTCAAGTTTCCAAACCGATAAAGACGACTGTAAGTCGCAATCCGGGTACATATTTTATTTGAACAATGGGGCAGTGAGCTGGAAATCTTCCAAGCAAGAGACTGTTGCCGATTCAACAACAGAAGCGGAATACATCGCTGCAGCTGAGGCAGCAAAAGAGGCAGTTTGGATCCGTAAATTCCTAATTGGATTAGGAGTAGTTTCATTAGCAGCTGAGCCCGTTCCTTTGTATTGTGACAATAATGGGGCTATAGCGCAGACTAAGGAACCGCGGTCTCATCAACGATCCAAGCATGTACTTTGACATTACCATCTGATTCGTGAGATCATACATCGTGGCGATGTGAAGATCGAGAAGGTCGCATCAGATGACAACATTGGAGATCCGCTGACGAAGGTTATTCCTCAGTAAAAGTTTGAGCGACATGTACATAGTTCAAGTGTTAGATACTTGAGTGATTGGCTATAGGCCAAGTGGGAGATTGTTGGACAATTGTGACCCATAGCATCACTATTTGTAAAAGACATTGTGGTTTTTGTACAAATTAACTATGTGACAAAGGAAATTGACATTTTATCATTTTGTAATTATATTACTTGAATATATATAAATGATAAAAGTCCTTATGATTAGTTCCGGATTATAAGATATGAGACATTATCAATCCACCAAAGGTTTAATCATTAAATATCTATAGTCGTAGTATTATCGAGACTGGACATCGATAATGTGGAATAGGCTAGTATTACACTTGTGCGCGTTATTGAAGCGTAACAACATAGTTCTCATATATTTGGGTATTTGATACTCATGCAAGTGTAATATGAGGTTCTGTTTACCGATGGTACGGAAACAACTTCGCTCTGGATAGACCCCTCGGAATCTCATTGGTAGTATGACTATGTGTCTATGGGAATCCGAATCAGGGTAGGTGTATTTGGTCTTAACCTGAGACTTGTATCGCTAATACTTACGACAATCAGTACGCTTTGGTTTTGGTCGTCCAGGGCTTTAACAGGTTCTGTGTATGCCTCTTCTGGGTTTATTGAGAATCGTAGTGTATTGGGTGTGATGTCAAGATGGAAGTATCACTTTAGTCATATGGAGATGATGATCACACATGGATACAGAACTGGTACTCAATTATGTTACAACTATCGGGATAATATGACAAGGTCATGATTATCCGATTAAAGAGACTAGTTGGTAGTGATACGATATATGCTTCGTACGAGGTAAACACAAATCCAGCCCTAGGCCTATCATGTGACATCTGATACTGGATCGCAATATGCAATACTTGGTATACTACGCTTGATATAGATTATGTATTCCTTAAAAGAATATTTCTGGAGAATTGGGTAGGCACGGTGCTTTGCTAGAAGCCAACCATGTCTTGTAAATCGGTAAGAACGTGGTACCGGGTACGCACGAATTCAGATAGTCCGATGACTGGATTTACTGCCAACATATCCAGGGATCTCATGGGCCGCTTCCCAAAGATTCACCGATGACGTTTGAATCGAATAGAATTAATTTAGAATTAATTATGAGAGAGAGAAAATTAATCTAGGATTAATTACGGCAAGAGTTTATCTGGGATAAAATTCGATTAGAAGAGAGAGAATGATTAATTTGGAATTAATCGATTAAATAATATATTCGATATATTAAATGAAATTAGATTTCATAGCGGAATTAAAATTGGATTTTAATTCGGGCAAACGAATTAATTTAGAATTAATTCGCGAGCGACTTTCGTAATAATTTTGTGAGGCATTATTATTTAATTAAATTTGATTTAATTAAGTCGCAACGGAAAATTCTTTAATTCGGAATTAAGGAACCCGAGCCCGAAGTGTGTTTAGCGGGCCCACTCAAATTTTGACTTTAAAGTGGGGCCCACATAAAGTCACATCACTAGTCAAACACTTACTTTTTGGTGATAAAAGTTAGTGAAGATTATGATGGCTTGGAAAACACATTACCTTATTTTAATTGATGTGTGATAGACCGTTACTAACTTTGGAAATTTGGTATTAGGTTACTTGATTTTTGAAATCAAAAACACATCACTCACTCTCTCATTTTTCCACCAAGGCCGAATCCTCTCCCTCATTCTCTCAAATTGGAGTGAACCTAGGGTTCATAGTTGATGATTTTTACTTCAAAAATCTTGCTTGCTAGCACATCAAAGGTGTTATGGAAACTTACCCATTGAGTTTGGAATTCAAATGAGGGCTTGGAGCACTTCTCAAGGAGGCAAAATTTTGTATTCTCTACATCCACTTATCCGCTCAATGTAAGTATTTTCCGCAAACTTACTTAATAGATCCTTTACATGTTCTAGGAGAACCCAACATTCTTGGCATCAGGATCGGCCGTGATCGGAAAGTCAGGAGATTATGTTAGGGATATGCCCTATACCCAATTTGTGGATGGGCTATATGTCCATGTATTTGTAATATTTTCATTAATTAATAAAATGGCAATCTTTATTATACGTGTCTTACATAACTTATATGAATCATCAACACTGTAATAAAGCCATTGGAGTAATAAGACGATGGCTTCCACGCCTTATGAGAATCATTACTCTTAAATGTTCTTAGTAATAGTTTTGTGAATAATCTGGGTGTTCACAAAGCGGAGAGACTAGCATGATGATATGATCCACCCTTAAGTGGGGTAGCCGATCTCATAGGCTACTGGCGGAGATCCGTCCGCTTGGTGTATCACATGGATGCATGAGTTGCTCGTGTTAATCGAACTGACCGCCGAAAGTTTTCATATGGAGTGTTTATCCCATGTGTCTGTGAGAACTTTCATGTATCGATTATATGACTAGTCCTTAGACTTGAGGTCTTTACAATCTTATGTGTGGATCAAATAACTTTGACTTTCTCCTTCCCCGGTTCAAAAGATCCGGTCATAAGGGTATGATTGGGTCATTTGTTGAAACACATGAAGTTTGTAAAGATACAATAGAGAATCACCACTCTCTCGGATAATATTTTCTTATAAGAGTAGTATTCCAGTTCGCGGGTTGATATATGTGATCAGTGCTTGAGACTGTGGCCACAGCGGAAGAATCATGTGAGATTCTTGGGTTAGCACGATTCATGACACTATCAACATCATACCTTTGACCATATGGGTAGACACTTTCCGTACCCTAGGTCAATAGGTGGGGATACAGTGAGGCGAATGACTGTATCATATGTAAATCGCATACAAAATGGGTATATATATATTTCATTCTCATTTGGGGGCTTTGGCATGTTACTAGATGTCAACCTTGGTCATTGAAATCGAACGACCATCTGATCGGAGGATAATTTATGTTCGATTAAATTATCATGATTCATTTCATGTCCAACTTGAGGGGAACCCAAAATGTCACACACAACAAAGTCGAAATCAATGGTTAACAGTGCACAGTACAAATATTACAGCATATATGATTGCTGTAAGAATTGTTCATAAATGGTTCAATGTGTTTAATTATTGAACAGATCATTTATGAGGTTCCATAGTGGCTTAGGGATTGGTGAATGACGATGGGGGCACTTTGGGAATTGGAATAAAAAAAATAAATTACTATTCACATGAATAGTAACGTGAATATTAAATTTTTTTTTTTGTTATTTGTTTTGAATTCCAATTCGGCCCAAACTCTTATTAGGGTTTTATAATCTCATTAAACCACTAAATTAAGATCCAATGGCTAAGATTAAATTAGCTTTTATATAAACCCAAAGAATTCTTCACAAATTCTTACACCAAAACCTTTCATATCTTGGGTTTATATAAGTGAGCAACTCTAAAGTTTAAGAGTAAGCCACTGATTTTGAGGATCCTTAAGTCTAATTGACTAGAGGAACCTCGAGTTAAAAGTTTTGAGATATTTGCCTAGGCTAGCACTAAGGGCAAAATACCCGTGCACTCAAGGCGTAGTCTTGCCATTGAGTTTTGGCTTTGGTGTGTGCATCTTTGGAGGCCACACACTTGGGTGGCTCTTTGGAACGTGGAAGAGCTTGCTGAGTTCGAGAAAAGCTTGTAGATTGGAGGGAGGACTGGAGGAGTCTTCGGTTCAAGTAAGTCATTTTTTTTCTTTATTTTAATTTGAGTTCTTATATTTAGCATGTTTAGGTTTATGTTCTTTGCATGTTTTATGAGTTTTATGCTTAGAATATATAGTAACATGCCTAGGCTTGTAGAATAATCAAAACAAATGAGTCTTGGGCAAAGGGAAAGCGACATAATAATTTTGATTTTCCGCTGCGCACTCGCGGCCGCTCCCCAACAGATTATACTTATCACATGAGGAGTACATCGAGAAGGTACTTCAGAGATTCCAGATGGACAAGGCTAAAGCGGTTAGCACTCCTCTTGCTACCCACTTTAAATTGAGTACACAACAGAGTCCATCTACTGAGACAGAGAAGGAGAAAATGAAACATGTTCCATACACCTCAGCAATGGGAAGTCTCATGTATGCCATGGTGTGCACGAGGCCAGACTTAGCACACGCAGTTGGATTGGTAAGCCAGTTTATGTCAAATCCAGAAAGAGAACACTGGAATACTGTCAAATGGATAATGCGGTATTACGAGGCACATCCAAAATGAGACTATGTTTTGGAAGCAACAAGCCAGTGTTGATGGGCTACACCGATTCAGATATGGCAGGTGATGTGGATACCCGTAAGTCTACTTCAGGGTATCTAATTACTCTCTCAGGGGGAGCTGTGGCATGGCAGGCAATGTTGCAGAGATGTGTTGCACTTTCTACAACAGAGGCATAATTTATTGCAGTTACAGAAGCTTTCAAGGAATTGCTGTGGATGAAGAAATTTTTCTAGGAATTGGGTTTCAAGCAGGAGAAGTACACTTTGTATTGTGATAGCCAAAGTGCTATCTACCTTGGTAAAAACTCCACTTTTCACTCGAGGTCAAAACATATAAATGTGAGGTATCACTGGATACGGGACGTCCTGAGTTCAAAGCTGTTAGAACTCAGAAAAATTCACACTGATGACAACGGTGCCAATATGTTCACCAAGGTTTTACCGAATGAGAAGCTTGAAATCTGTCATGTCATAGCCGGGATGACAAATCTCTCCACATAGTCAGAGTGGGGAGATTCAGAGAACTATGATTGACTTGATCCCAACTCAGGGTACGTAGACAGTCATACAGATGCAGCCAGGGGTGGATCCTGTTGAGGATTCGGTTTGGATGATTGATGGTCGGCTCAGATTTTATGGCAAATCTTCACCGATGGGGAGATTTGTTGAAGACAGCTGCACCTAAAGCATGCAGCACCGAAAGCATACATGATTGCAGGCAGCAAGCAACTTGAAGCGCCGAAAGTTGATGGTGACCTTGCCAGACCGTGTGACACTATTCACACGGTTTTGGCAGTATAAATTGGAGCCTTAGGACCTTAGTTTCATAATCCTAGAAATCCCAAATAGAGAGAATAGAGATTAAAGAGGGTTTAGAGGTTTTTTTTTGTAAAGTTTTGTGTAAAAGCTTTGTAATTCTTTTGTGGTGTAATAAAAGAAGAGTTTTCCTCTCACATCTCCTCTATTTTGTGAGTTTTATCACAACATATTCCTTATTCCATTTCCAACTCAATATGATTCCAATTCATTTGGATTCAAACACATTACGACTATTAGTTAGTAAACACACCATAAGTTTTTTCTGAAATCATAAATAACCCAACTTTATTTGTTTTTTTTATTAACATTAATTATTAAGGAAATAATTTCTGATCAAAATGCATTTTTTCCTCCAAAATCTTCAAAGAAACGTAATTTGCTACCAATTTGGCGCCCGAGCTGGCTATAACCGCACGTGCAGCAGACGCTCCTTGTGTGCAACGAAGACTCTATGTTCCCGGAAATTTTGTCAAAATGAAAGAGGCATTTTGATCAGAAAATCACTTATTGGGTCAATATCAATAGAAAATTTAAGTTAGATTATTTATGATATTAAAAAAATTAATGGATTATTTCTGAGAATGTCCCTTTTTTCTTCTTATTTTCCCGGAAAAATGTTATTTATCACATTCCAAATAGAATATAGTGACGCCAAATGATCTCAGAAAATGATTTTGTTTGATTTGTATGGAGATGAATTGGTTTGGATAATACTGTATGGTATAATAACTCAAATCATCTAATTATGCTCACCTCTCGTCAGTCAGAATTTCTAGTCGTACAATATGCCCGAGTCAAATTTTACTAGCAGCAATAATGCAAAACATTTCCAGAATGAAATAGAATGACAAAAACATCTACTAGAGAGACAAATTTCATCATTCATTGGTAAAATAGAATAATCCAACTCCATTGTCCGACAAGCACGTGTCGCCTATAGAATCTTGAAGCAAATGGTGTGCTAATAGAATTTTTCTTTGTGCCCATGTCCTCGTTAAAAGTGAGGTAACGCTCTCATTCTGGATCAGGCGAGCCACCAGGAACAAGCTGCATTGCAAACAAATTGTTGGTAAGAATTTAATTAGTAAACTTTCTTGGTTAATCACCCTTATTCTTTTCTGCTGGTTTGCAACCTTTTCTTTTTCATTGTTGATGAACCAGACAACTGACCTGAGGCTGGCCGAAAGTATTTCAAGCTTAAGACCAAAATAGATCTTTTGGATATATTGTGGGAGATCCTTGCCCGGAATTTTTGATAGAATGCTAAAGGAAATATATGTTGTAATGTTCCATACTAAAACAGAGGTCATGATCATAATGCATAGTTTATAAATTGCAGTTATCTAAAATGAAAACTATTCGTGATATACTCACTATGGCAATGTTGTTTCCGTTGAGCAAAATCTGATCAAGCTTTGTTATCCGTCTACCTTCAGCAGTGATTTCGCTGTGATACACAGGAAAACAGAACAAATTTATATATAAGATCAATAAACATTTGAAATATAAGAAATTATATAATAGAGACAGGTAGAAATAGGCAAAGTTGCGTGCTAATTCACTCACTGCTGTACGATAGGGTAAGAGAACTGGTTGTCTAACTTCATATCAATATTAAGCAAGATATAATTTAGTAAACAGAGCATACATGCACACAAATAGAGGGGTTTCAGATGTCATGCAAAACTCCAGCTCGATTCTAGACTAGGAAGTCTACTTTGAAACTTGCTTCCTACAGAAGGTTTTTCTGTCTATTGTTCTTAACACATATTAATTATTTAAGAATATATAGCAAGTCCAACAACACCTTTTAATCCATTTGATGGGGCTCAAGCAGTAGCAATTTTTTAATCCAAGATGTCAGTTATACCTATTCAGTCAAATTTAACTTGAAAATGTCATTTGTCGAGGGTAGACAGGTGCCATGAATCCATTCCCAAGCACCGAAAAGCATAATAGTTCCTGAACAATTGCTAATATGTAAGGCCCTGGATGCCCTAATACATGAATTTCATCTTCCATGAGAATTTCTAGTCCAAATCTTTCCCTCAAAACTTTACTTCTCACACAAGCTCCTTCTAAGCCGAACTGTTCGTAGCCAACAAGCCACAATGTTGATGCCATCTATTACACAATCCTAACCAAGGAATGAGATCTGGAGACAGGAGAATCTTACAGAGGTCAGTCAAACATGTGCTGAATCAAAGCGAAAATCCCAGAGTAATTAGGTGACATCACCATACAAACTATTTAAATGATTATACCGGCCTGTTACATGTGATGCATGTATCAAAAGAAACCAATTTGACAGTTGACATATGCCTTCACTCTTCAGAGTTTTCCTTTGAATAATTTACCATATTGTCACAGGAACAATCTCAATTTACGAATTTTGTAAATAAGAATTTCCGCTAATCAAATGAATGAGAAAGACCTCTAATCATCTGCTATACAAGAAAACCTAAGCCGTTTCTCACAATATAAGATACATATGAGTATGTATTTGCATGAAAGAGAGAGCGAGCTTCCATCGTGCCACAAGTCCACAACACATAATCATCCCTTAAGCACCCTAAACTATCACCATGCTATCAGAAAGAGACTGCTGTTGTTTGACATGAACCTCCTAAAACCTCATACACCATTACCAATCCTAGAAGAGAACCAACGGTCATCCTAGTCCTAGAAACCAAATCCAACCACACGTAATTCCAAAATAGACCACGACAATAATTACCTGAGGTCCCTGTCATTTATTTCAACATCCCAAATCAACATATCCCACTTTCACTATCCAAAAGGCCAATCAAACCTCAACCCATTTCTCTAACAAACAAATAAATTTACTATAGAAAAGGACCCAAATCGCATATAGCCCTAATAAAGCAAGTTAAACAAGTTTAGTTACATGAATTTCGCTTATTAAAGACTAAACTAGTTTTTAAACTGCATCCACCTACTTAAACCCTAAAACGATATGAAGCTAGAACGTGATGCATTGACTTAGTTAAACCCGAAAACAAACTAAAGAGGTGAGAGTAAAAATTACTATTCAGTGACGTCTTCGAGGACCATGTTGACGTAGACATCGAAGCCTTTAAGAGTGCCAACAAGCTCCTTGTCCCCTTTCATTATCACCCAAATTTTGGAGCCTATGCATCTGTCTATTAACTCTGCACCATCAATAGAATTAAAATTTAACTTCCATATTTTATTTCCTAGAGAAAATAACGAGACAAAATTGACAGGATACAGAGATTGTGTTGCCTGATGGGAGGAGCTGCGAAGGATTGTGAGCCATGGAGATTCAAAGCTGAGAGTTAGCGAATAGCCAGTGAGTACAGGGTTTTTGCTTTTGTTTGGAGGTATGGAATGCGACGATGGTTTATGATAAAATATAATTCAATTAAACGGAACGGATTCAGTAAAGTATTATAATGTAAAAAGAGAGAGATTTATAATATAATATTTAAAAATATTATTTGGTAAATAATTAATAATGGAATGGAATGTAACTAAATAAATTTTAAAGATAATTGTATCTTTTTAAATTATAAAATCAAAAATGATAAATATTTTCATGTTATTTTTGAAGGGGTAAATTTTCGATCCCTAACTCTCGATTTGGGCGATTCACTTTCAGTGACTTAATGATTCTTTTTGTTACACTTCATTTCATCTCACTCCATCAATTCAAATAATAAATTTTAAATATTTTAAATTATATTCTTTTTTATTTAATCATTTCCCATTAATCCAAATATAGTCCAAAACTTTGACGGCAACTTTAGGAAATCACATTACCAAGGACGTTGTGGTTTTTAAAATAACTTTTGTCTTTTAATTTTTAGATATGTTAATTTTCGACTTTTAAATGTTGTGAAAAATATTTGTTATATTTTAATTTGGCAAATCAATCAAATTTAATTACTTTACTTAATAGGTTGTTTTTTTAAAAATATTTAGAAAAATATTCGACTCATTTTTGGTCTACTATGTCATCCAATAAAGATATAAATCCAATAAAGGTACGGATCCACTACTCAGCCAAAAAATTGTTGACCTTTCCTAAGTTTTTAGAGATCTATTTACACGTTTAATATTCTTCCACGAATAGTCAAGAATTATTCCTTTATTTATTTATTTTTTGCAAAAACTCATGAACTCCAACTCCAATAAATTGCCTCTTTCACCATCTCCACATTTCTTTTAACCTTCATCTCTCTTTCAATCTTCCTTTTTACACACCTAGACTTCCATTATCATTAGAATAAACAATTCTTTTTCTTTTTTTTTTTTCCAGCTTTTTATCTGATTAGTTAATTAGTTAAAACTCGTTAACTCTAACTGTAAATGAGTTTGTGTCAAATCCCAGTTTACCATGACATGACAACATTGCCATCTCCTTGAGCCCCTGTCGTGTACGTACATGACGTATCATGATTCATAACTGAACTATCTATTCTTGAATGCATGCATGTCAGATATACAATACACACGAAATACATTAAGCATACTTATTAAAACATGATCTATACATGAACATCATTGCCCTGGCGGCCTAACGTGATCAATAATTAAACATGTGGACCCATGACGCTGTGTTCCTAATGACTGTAGCTCGTATCCATCTTCTCCTAAGCTTGTCCGCTACATGCATGAAATCCTGCAACACAAAATTAAAAGTGGAAAGTCATATGGACGACCTAATGAGTGAATACTGATAAGCTAAACATAAATTAACATAACATGTACAAACAAATTTGTTTTGTATATCATGAAACCTGACTCGTGAGCTTCTGAAACGTAAACCATAATTCTTGTAACATATACCGTAAAACATATACTGTGATATGTAAATTGTGACGATGACTGAAAGTTCATAACTACAACTACAAGTGTGAATTCGCAACTATAACATGAATTGAAAATTGTACACTGTAACTATATCTGGGAACTGTAAACATGACCTGCAAACTGCAACATGAATTATAAACATGACTTGAAAACTGCAACATAAACTATAAAATGTAACATAAAATGAAAGTTGTAAACATGAATCGTAACTGTAATCGTGAACCTGTAAGTCGATGCCATGAGGCTAAAACTATAAACATTATTTGAAACTGTAGCTCGTGAAAACGATCAAACTTGAAAGGTTACATATGCAACGATCGGGTTGAGACATATGTTGGAGTTGGTGCTTGGAGTGCCAATCCGAATTGTACATTTTATTATTTATTAATAAAATAACTATATTTTCATTTCATACCTTATTAATGGTATTATTATTATGCGTATTAGATTGATATATAGATATGCTAAGAATGACATCGACCTTAGAATAGTCTTGTAGTAATACTGGACATTAGGTGGTCCGACATTGGGATAAATATTACTATTATAAATTATTCTTAAAATATATATTCCTAGTCATTGGTTTTGGAATACAGTCGAATTCCTATAACCTAGAAGACTAGCACATGTCGTATATTGGAATTAGAGTTCCAATGGTTTAACTCAATGTGCCATGAGTTTTGGAAACTCGTATAGTTGTGTGGGTATTGGTTGGACCGAATACTGAATGACTCACAAGTGATTCCTAATAGTTGGAAGTACGCACTACCGTCAATAGGAATCTCCTCGAGTCGAGTAGCATATGTAATCCTTTAACTATATGATAGCATTGATTTTGTGTGAGATCTTCCACACTTTGATGTCATGTATGTCAGAAACCTTTCAAGGTCTGGCCTCTAGATATTGTTGTGTCTGGATCGATGCACTCAGTAATCAAGTACGAAGTAAGATAGGATCTGACGGCCTGTATATGTACCATAAGAGTTTAGGTATCCATGTGAGTACGTCACGATTCTTAAGACTTTGGCCAAAGCCGATCATCTAGGGTGGATCGCATCAGTTGTAAAGAATCGTGGACATGTCGACATGAGATGTGCGTTTCAGAAACCTGACGGTGTATTCTATATTTCCTAAGCACAACTCGGATAGCCTACGACAGAGGGATTGTTAAACATATGTGATGACCTCGACTTGTATAGTTCAGAAAGGTCGTTCGTGTTCTTCCTGAATTCGAAGGTGGCCGAATTACGTACATATTAGCTAGGCTTATATGACGAATGTGTACTAATTGAGCACTTGGGTAGCCGATTAATTTTGATAAAAGATCATATTCGATATTATAATTATCAACTAAGATAATCAAGTGTTATTGAATAACATTGATTATTTACTTTGACCTAATTAGATTAATGAGATTAATTCAATAATTACACAAGGGCTTAATTATAAAATCATAATTATCTCTACCATTTGAGGATATTATAATAATTGTAAGTATGTAATAATATGTAGTTTTGACTTGATTTAATTGGATTAAATAAAAATGGAAAATATTTAACTAATCCATTTCTTAATCATTGTCTTGATTTAATTGGATTAAATCAAAGTGGTAGATAATGGAGATTAGTCACACCTAATTATACATATTTGGACAAATTAGATTAAGCCTACCTAAAAGTTGATTACAACTTTTATTAATTAAAAATTACCTAAGTTTTGCTATAAATAACAAGCTTTATGAAGGTTTTAATTAAGAAAAGCAAAAGCTTGAGAAAGCTAAATAATAGCAAAAATTAGAGAAATTAGCCTAAGTTAGATAAGTGTTTAGAGAAGTTTTATGAGGTCTCTACAACATTTCATCTAGGAGAAATCAAGATTGGATCTTGGGGTGAAGCTTGCTAGCATTGGAATCAATATTAGATCTCAAGCTTGCTAATCCTTGGAAGTTCTCCAAATATTTCAACAATGAGAAGTAGATTGGATCTTTGAATCAACCTTACTATGTAAGTTTGATCTTCTTTAAAAGCTATATTTTTCATTAGGGAGACATATAGTGTTGAATTATGTATTAAATACATAATATTGAAATTAGGCTAATTAATTGTGTTAGGATGCTTTGGAAGTATAAGCACAATATGCTTGTAATTGGATAACATTAGAGTTTGGAACTCTAGATTAAAGCTTAGAGCTATGACTACCATTCTAGAATTAATTGACCACCTTTGGGTGACCTAGAATTATTCACGAGATATTTCTTATTGGGATTCTAATTTGGTTTGTGTATTGGATTCAAAATTTACACAAGTGCGTATTTAGAATAAATTTATGTTTTCATAAATTTGTTTTTTTTGTTTTTTAAAAAAACTTGATTTTTATTCTATAGCATGTGTTGATGTTGGTTTAGATGTTAAAAATTAATTTTGGGTATTTTTGAAGTGTTTAGGGACGGTTGTAATTAGGGTAAAATACCCCAATTCCTTCAGCACTCTGGAAAGCGAGCTGAAGGATTAGAAAGAAGACAAAAAAAAATGTTGTTTGCGGGCAAAGTGCGTGCGCGTATGCGCTGAGCGTAGTGAATTTATTTTCGCTTGTTCTTGAGCTTCCAAAGTCCGATTCAGTCCCAATTTTTTTTCTATACACTCGTAATGGAATATAGTATTTCATTAAATTATTTAAAATTACACCCATACTTGATATCTATGAGTGAGACCCATTTTCCCTGCGCGGGGCACCGATCCAACCCTAGGAGTTCCACAACTGCCCCAACAGAATGGTATCAATAGTAAGGCTTAATCACACAACACATGTTTTTGAATCTATGCCATAGTAATTTTAATTTAATTATGCATAAGTCATATTGGATATGTATTGTATGTTTTAAATTAAAATTTTGACCTAATTAAATTGATGACTTGATTGTCATAAATCTCCCATGATTAGGTAATTACTTTATTTAAGTAATAATATTAGTAATGTTGGAGTATTATTGGATGGCTCGTCTTGTCAATACAGAGATGAATGAGTTCTTACTACTTATATCCAAGACCGTCATTATTATGAGTGTATAAGTGTTCAGAACTTAGGTTGCTCCAGTAAATTATTAGATGTAGCATGATGAGTTAACACAATCACCCAATACCATCAATATTATGAGGGTGTACATACGAAGCTCATTAGTGCACATTGACAAGTATACATTTGGAATACGGCTTAATCCAAGACCGTCGATAGTGTGAGAATAAGAAACGGTTCAGGACCAAACTAGGAGTCACATGAATGTGATTGACCTTGAAGGTCTACCTAATGAGTTTATAAAGGCCAAGACCGTCGATAGTGTGAGGCTGGAGTAAATTTCATGGGATCCACTTCCCACTATGGAATTTTGATAGTCAAATTCCTATTTTTCCATTAAGGGAGATTACGAAATTACGTAAAGTAGTGGGATGACACTAATAGATTTAAAATTCCATAATCAATTAGTGTTATTATTTTGAAATGAAAGATGTTCTGCTACTGTTTAAAAATGTTGTCTTGTAGATGGCTGCCGCTAATCCATTGATGAAACTTTTGGATACCAATAAACTAAAAGGAGCCGAGAACTATTTCGAATAGGAAATGAACATACACCTTGTCTTGGAGTTTGAAAAGTTGACTTATGCCACTATCAATCCACAACCTGTTGAAATCGATCCTGACTCCACTCCAGAAGAGCGAGAAATTTTTAATAGATGAAATGATGATAACCTAAAGATGAAATCCTACATCTTGGGATCGATGGTTCCAAATTTGCTGAGACAGTACATAGAGGTACCAGATTCTTGGAGCATTATGTGAACACTCAAGGAGTTGTTCGAAGCAAATCAAGAGATCAAAATTTATCGAAGGTACAAGGAATTGTTCCGTGCTGAACTTAAGGATGGATGACCTGTCAACATTCATGTTTTGAACATGATCGACTAGATCCGATATCTGGATCGACAAGGCATTGTGATTGATGAATGGCTGGGCCGTAATTTGATTCTGTCTTCTTTGCCTGGATCTTATGCTGACTTTGTATTAAACTTCCATATGCACTTGATGCAAGCCAACTATGAAGAACTTCATAACATGTTACGCACGGTGGAACATGATATGAGAAAAGGCAACCCTACTTTGTACTTCCATGGTGAAGCTGGCTCTTCGAAGACTTCTGGGAAGTCAAAGAAAATAAAGATAGGGAAGAAGAAGATTGCAAAGAAGAACTCCAAGAAGCGCAAAGGCGTAAAACCTAAAATAGCTCGTGATCAATGTCTACATTACAAAAAGTCTGGACACTGGAAGAATGATTGTCCAGAGCTGATAGGAAAAGCAGGACTCTCATGTATGCTTTGTATTTTCCAATTATTGACATCTCATTAGCCTTAGATGCAAATAGTCGATGAGTGTTAGACACTGACAGTCCTACTTATATTTGCAACTCCCTGCATGTAATGAGGGTAAAAAGAAGGCTGAATAAATGGGAGATCCAGCTTAGAGTTATCAATGACGAGACATTGGATGTTAAAACCATATGAATATTTATTTTAGATCTCCCCAATGGTTGTAAATTAAATTTACAAGACTGATATTATGTACCCTCACTTATCAGACAAATAATATTACTGCCAATATTAGATAAAAAAAAATATAAAATAAACATTAAGGATGGAACTTTATGTTTATATGATAAAGATAATTTATTGAAATGTGAATGTTCTTTATCAAACGGTCACTATATTTTGGAAACATATAGAGATGTTTTTAATGTATAGAAAAATACAAGTATGAAATCTGAATTAAATAACACTAAATTATGGCATATGAGATTGGGCCACATAAATGTTAGATGTCTATCCAAATTGGTAAAGGATGGTTTGATTGAAAATCTTACCTTAGATCCTTATTCGATTTGTGAGTTATGTATCCAAGGAAATATGACAAATGCCCCATTTCTTGGTGTTGGACACCGTGCTGGAGATTTATTGGAACTAATACACATCGATGTTTGTGGTCCATTAAATCATGCCGCTTATGATGGTTCAATATACTTCATGACTTTCACAGATGATAAGTCTATGGATATGTCTATCTGATGAAACATAAGTAGGAAACATTTGAAAAGTTCAAAATATTCTAAAACAAAGTAGGAAAACAAACTAGTAAATTCATCAAGTGTCTTAGATCAGATCGAGGCGGTGAATACATGAGTGAAGAATTCAGAAGTTATTTAAGGGAGAATGAAATTCTCGCCAAATATAGCTCACTAGGAACACCTCAACACAATGAAGTGTATGAGCGTAGAAATCGTACTTTATTAGATATGGTACGATCAATGATGAGCTATACAGATCTTCCTTATTACCTTTGGGGTTATGCTTTACTAACTGTTGCCCACATACTTAATAGAGTTCCATCAAAAATTGTTTCTACGACCCCCTATCAGATATGGTTCGGTAGAAATCCAAGTCTCAGATATTTAAAGATTTGGGGTTGTCCTGCATACATTAGAATCGCGCAGCGGGATAAACTAGCACCCAGAGGGTATAAATATAGGTTTGTTGGATATCCTGAAAATTCTTTGGGATATCAATTCTATGATTATGAGCAACAAAATATATTTGTTGTTCACTTTGCCACTTTTCTTGAAAAAGAAATAGTGGGAGTTGTAGAAAGATTGAACTTGATGAGTATGATCCCAACAGGTAGGAACCTGAGATGGAACCGGAGATCCAATTAGGTGAAGGATCTATAACACAAGTTCTACATAAGTCGAATATAATATCAAGGCCTCCTGAAAGACTATTTTTAACATCTGATACGAGCCTTGATGTTATTCTCTTGGAGGAAACAGATCCGACTACATATAAAGAAGCGATATTAGATATTGATTCGTGAAAATGGCAGGAAGACATGGAATCCGAAATGGATTCAATGCATGACAATCAAGTCTGGGACTTAGTTGAACTTCCTGAAGGAATTAAACCTATTGGTTGTAAATGAGTTTACAAAAGGAAGCGAGGGCCCGATGGAAAGGTGGAAACCTTTAAGGCCCGACTGGTAGCGAAAGGTTACACTCAACGTCCTGGGATTGACTATGAGGAAACTTTTTCACCAGTAGCCATGCTAAAATCTATTAGGATTCTTTTAGCCATTGCTGCATATCACGACTATGAGATATGACAGATGAATGTGAAAACAACTTTCCTAAATGGATTCCTCGAGGAGGATATCTATATGGAACAACCAGAAGGTTTCATATCCAGTGAGATTTCAAACTTGGTTTGTAAGCTCCAAAAGTCTATTTATGGACTTAAACAGACATCCTGAAGCTGGAATCGTCATTTTGATGAGATAACTAGATTATCTGGATTCATCAAGAACGAGGAAGAACCATGTGTTTATAAGAAAGTGAGTGGGAACATGATAGGTTTCCTAGTATTGTATGTAGATGACATCCTTATCATAGGAAATGATATAGGATTGATGCAAAGTATGAAAGCCTACCTTTGCAAGAACTTCTCCATGAAAGATATGGGTGAAGCTTCCTATATACTAGGTATAAGGCTATACCGGGATAGAATTAGGAAGCTTATAGGGTTTTCGCAATCGACATACATAGATAAGATATTAGAAAGGTATGGTTTTACCAATTGAAATGCAGCAAATGTACATTTCCGATATGGTATAAATCTTTCGAAGAAAATGACACCTCAGACTGAGGAAGAGAGAGTTAGAATTTTTAACTTGCCATATGCTTATTGTATTGGAAGTATAATGTATATTATGCTATATACTAGACCTGACATCAGTTTCAGCGTCAGTGTGACTAGCCGATATCAATTCGATCCAGGTAATGATCATTGGACAGACGTGAAACATATCCTGAAATATCTTAAGGGTATTAGGGATAAGTTTATGATATATGGAGAAGATAAGCTACAAGTTAAGGGTTATACAAACTCCGACTTCCAGGGAGATACATATGATAGAAAATCTACATCAGGTTACATATTTACCCTTAACGGTGGTACGATTAGTTGGCGATGTTCAAAGCAAGGCTCAACATCTGATTCCACCTCTGAGGCAGAATTTATAGCGGCTTCAGAAGTTGCTAAAGAAGCTATTTGGATTAGAAATTTTATCACAGAACTTGGCGTTGTGCCTAATATTACGGGTTCGATCTCATTAAACTGTGATAATAACGGAGCCATTACGCAGGCTAAGGAGCCGAAGGTGCATTCCAAGTTTAAGCACGTGGAAAGAAAATACTGCGTAATTAGAGAGATAATTGAACGAAAAGACATAGTGGTCTTGAAGGTTCAAGGACTATACAACATAACTGACCCGCTTACAAATGCCTTACCTCCGACGTTATTCGATAAACATGTCGAGGAGATGAGACTACGGTACCATCCAGATTGGCACTAAATAAGTGGAAGTTTGTTGGAGTTGGTGCTTGGAGTGCCAATCCGAATTGTACATTTTATTATTTATTAATAAAATAACAACATTTTCATTTCATACCTTATTAATGATATTGTCATTATGCGTATTAGATTGATGTATAGCTTTGCTAAGAATGACATCGACCTTATAATAGTCTTGTAGTAATACTGGACACTAGGTGGTCCGACATTGGGATAAATATTACTATTGTAAATTATTCTTAAAGTATATATTCTTAGTCGTTGATTTTGCAATACCGTCGAATTCCTATAATCTAGAAGACTAGCACATATCGTATATTGGAATTGAAGTTCCAATGGTTTAACCTGATGTACCATGAGTTTTGGAAACTCGTATAGACGTGTGAGTATTGGTTGGACCGAATATTGAATGACTCACAGGTGATTCCTAATAGTTGGAAGTACACACCACCGTCAATAGGAATCTCCTCGAGTCGAGTAGCATATGTAATCCTTTGACTATAAGATATTATTGATTTTGTGTGAGATCCTCCACACTTTGATGCCATGTATATCAGAAACCTTTCATGGTATGGCCTCTAGATGTTGGTTGGGTGTGGACCGATGCACTCAGTAATCAAGTACGAAGATAGATAGGATCTGACGGCCTGTCTATATACCATAAGGAGTTTACGTATCCATGTGAGTAAGTCACGATTCTTAAGACTTTGGCCAAAGTTGATCACCTAGGGTGGATCATATCAGTTGTGTACAATTCGGATTGGCATTATGTGTATTAGATTGATGTATAGCTTTGCTAAGAATGACATCGATCTTAGAATAGTCTTGTAGTAATACTGGACACTAGCGGTCCGACATTGGGATAAGTATTACTATTGTAAATTATTCTTAAAGTATATACTCATAGTCGTTGGTTTTGTAATACGGTCGAATTCCTATAATCTAGAAGACTAGCACATGTCGTATATTGGAATTGGAATTCCAATGGTTTAACCCGATGTACCATGAGTTTTGGAAACTCGTATAGACGTGTGAGTATTGGTTGGACCGAATACTGAATAACTCACAGATGATTCCTAATAGTTGGAAGTACACACCACCGTCAATAGGAATCTCCTCGAGTCGAGTAGCATATGTAATCCTTTGACTATAGGATATCATTGATTTTGTGTGAGATCCTCCACACTTTGATGCCATGTATGTCAGAAACCTTTCATGGTCTGGCCTCTAGATGTTAGTTGGGTGTGGACCGATGCACTCAGTAATCAAGTACGAAGCAAGATAGGATCTGGCGGCCTGTATATATACCATAAGGAGTTTACGTATCCATGTGAGTAAGTCACAATTCTTAAAACTTTGGCCAAAGTTGATCACATAGGGTGGATCACATCAGTTGTAAAGAATCGTGGACATGTCGACATGAGATGTGCGCTTCAGAAACTTGATGGTGTATTCTATGTTTCTTAAGCACAACTCGGATAGCCTACGACGAGGGATTGTCAAACATATGTGATGACCTCGACTTGTATAGTTAAGAAAGGTCATTCGTGTTCTTCGCGAATTCAGAGGTGGTCGAATTGCGTACATATTAGCTAGGCTTATATGACGAAAGTGTCTGAACTTAGAGAGTCCCAATATAAAGTGTACTCATTGAGCATTTGGGTAGCCAATTAATTTTGATAAAAGATAATATTCGATATTATAATTATCAACTAAGATAATCAAGTATTATTGAATAACATTGATTATTTACTTTTAGACCCGGCCGGCGGTTCGGTTCCGGTTCGGAACCGAACCGAACCGGCCGGTTTCCGGTTCCACACTTAAGTGGAACCAGAAAGTCGAACCGAACCGGAACCGAACGGTTCGGTTCCGGTTCGGTTCGGTTCATTTTTTTTTAATTAATTAAAATAAAGAAATGAGAGGAGTCAAATCATTAAATAAAAAAAAATTTATTAATTAAAAAAATGATATTAAATTTATAAAAAAAAAAAAATTATTACATTGAAGAGCTTGAGCTTAAATTTTTTAAAATTTAAGTTGCCTACGTATCCTCCAAGGGTGAGAGGAATCAAAGCTCACGTAGTTCCATTACAAGTTTAAGACATATCCCATTTGTAAATTATAATTTTACATTTATCAATCATCATTATCAGTTGATCCTTCGGCTCCGGGTCCGCAGCTTCCGCTTGCACTTGTTGCAGAGCATTGCCATTATCGAACAAATCTTCAAAATCATCGGGGGCATCTTCTTGTTCTCAGATCAGCTCGAGTCCAATCATCCACACAAGCTGTTGCTTCTAGAGTGCTTGGATGTAATGAAGATCGCCTAGCTTCCAATATATTACCTCCCAAGCTGAAGGCTTGCTCAACCGCAACGGTGGAAATATGTGCTGCCAATATCTCTTTAGCAATAATAGATAAAACAGGATATATATTTTGATGCCGGTTCCACCATTCAAGGATTTTAAAATTTTTACTGCATAAACTTTCATTAGAAAACTCAAAATTTGTAGATAAATAATTATCTAATTCAGGGTTATTAGTTGTTGTCGTATCCCTAGATTTTTTATTTCGTTGTAATAACCAACGATCCCCTGCGCTAAGTCTTGGTTGAATTACCGGTTCGCTACTACTAGACTGACCTATTGTTCCTAAGTTATATCTTACAATATAATCATTAAATAAAATAATTAAATCACTTTTTAATTCGTCATTATGCTCGTAATATCAATGTCATCTAATATTCCTAAATAACCATAGTAAGCTTGTAAACCACCATTCAACCTTCTAATTTAAATCTAGGATCAAAACAGCAGCAATAAGATAAAGTAAAGGAATTTCTCTAAAATAATTCAACCATTTTACCTTCATAACAGTAATGGCTTCGAGCAAAACAATATCATTAGGGTTGTCACTGTCAACATGTTCATCGAGAGTGCCAACAATATTCAAACTTTCAAGAAGAAATAAATGTGCAGTGGGATAATAAACCGCTAAAAACTAAAGTAGCATCATTAAAAACTCTTAAAATATCTAAAATTCTTTCACAAATATCCCATTGACTAGGATAAAGTGTGATATTTTGAACATGTTGAGAAAAAAAAACTACATAATGCATCTTTGTATTGAAGTGCTTGACATAAAAGAAAATAAGTAGAATTCCAACGTGTTGGAACATCTTTAGAAAATTTAATCGGTTTAATACCATTTATTTTACAAAACTTGGTCCATTCCCTCCTAACTTGAGAATATGACCAAATACAGTTAAGTGCCGTTTTAATAGGATCAAGGAAAGGAGATAATAATTTTAGACCGTCTTGCACACATAAGTTTAGGACATGACATGTACAACGAATATGAAAAAATCGACCCCCTAAATTTGGTTGACATATTTCTTTTAAATCATTGATGGATGCAGTATTTGCAGATGCATTATCAAATCCAATTGTTAAAATTTGTTCTCCTAAACCATATTCATCAAAAATTACCTTCATCATTCTATAAATATTATGTGCAGTATGTTGGTCATCAAAAACTCTAAATGCAATGAGTCGTTTTTGCATGGTAAATGATGCATCAATCCAATGACAAGTCACACCCATGTATGAGTGTGTTTGCCAATGGTCACTCCAAATATCAGAACATATAGAAATACGACCTTTCATTCTTTAAATATTTCATTTAAAATAATTTTACCATCTTTATATAATTTGAAAATATGACGTTTTGTTGTGTTTCGAGTCATTCTACATGCAGCAGGGTTTAAAGCATTATGCACGTAATTAGTAAAATGAAGTTTTTCACCAAAGCTTAAAGAAAGATGTGCCATACATGTTAATTTCGCAAATTCTTCTCTATTTTTTGCATCAGAATATTTAAATAAATCTACACTACTCGTACCTCTACTAGATGATGCGTACCTGGCCATTTGAGTCTGCGTCGTATCAATGCCAAATTCAACCGGATGATGTTTCTCCATGTGCTTGATCATATTTCCGTATCCACCAGAAAATTTATAGATAACCCCACAATAGTTGCAAATTGCTCGTTGTGAACCATCGTTTAGGCGTTCCAAATTAAAATGAATTTTGAAAATATCGGAGGACCGAGCCTTAACTTCTCTTCTCCGTGATTGTGCACTGACACTGGGGCCGCTCTCTTGGGTCGGCATATTTGACATTATGTTCTCGGATGAGCTTGCCATTTGAATAATTGCGATGCGAATGCCGAATGTGATAACAAATTAATTAACAACTAAAATAAGAGAATTGTATTGAAGTAAGATTGAGAATAAGAGATTTATAGAAAATGAGAGAGTTGAGAAATTGGTGTGATGAAATTATGAAAAATGAATCCTATTTATAGAATTTTAGAATTTTTTGATACAAAAAATGCCCCTAAATATAACCGTTTTATTACCGTTATTAGGGGTACATTAGTAATTTTTATTTTATATAATAAATTTTTTTTTATAATTTTATTTTTTTTTTTTTTGGCAGGGAGCCGTTTGGCAGGGAGCCAAACGGCTCCCTGCATCCCCCAACGGCAGTAGCCGTTGGGGGAATAACTAATAAGGCCCCCAACGACTACTACCGTTGGGGGCCTTAGGGTTCCTGTTGGAACCCTACGGTTCCAACAGGAACCGTTCGGTTCCGGTTGGAACCGTCCGAACCGGTGGAACCGTACGGTTCCACCGGTTCGGACCGGTTCGGTTCCGGAACCGGAACCGGTTGGAACCGGAACCTTCCGGTTCCAACCGGTTCGGTTCCGGTTCCGAACCGGAACCGTGGCGGGTCTATTTTACTTTGACCTAATTTGGATTAATTGGATTATTCAATAATTATACAATGACTTAATTGTAAAATCATAATTATCTTTACCAATTTAGGATATTATGGTAATTATAAGTATGTAATAATATGTGGTTTTGGCTTGATTTAATTGGATTAAATCAAAGTGGCAAACATTTAACTAATCAATTTCCTAATCCTTGTCTTGATTTAATTGGATTAAATCAAAGTGGTAGACAATGGAGATTAGTCACACCTAATTATACATATTTGAATAAATTAGATTAAGCCCACCTAAAAGTTGATTACAACTTTTATTAATTAGAAATTGCCTAAGTTTTGCTATAAATAGCAAGCTTTATGGAGGTTTTAATTAAGAAAAGCAAAAGCTTGAGAAAGCTAAATACACCCAAGAATTAGAGAAATTAGCTTAAGTTAGAGAAATGTTTAGAGAAGCTTTATGAGGTCTCTATAAAATTTCATCTAGGAGAAATCAAGATTGGATCTTGGGGTGAAGCTTGCTAGCATTGGAATCAAGATTGGATCTTGGAGTCAAGCTTGCTAATCCTTGGAAGTTCTCTAGACATTTCAACAAAGAGAAGTAGATTGGATATTTGAAACGACCTTGCTAGGTAAGTTTGATCTTCTCTAAAAGCTATATTTTTCATTAGTGAGACATATAGTGTTGAATTATGTATTAGATACATAATGTTGAAATTATGCTAATTAATTGTGTTAGGATGCTTTGGAAGTATAAACACAATATGCTTGTAATTGTGTCAAAATATTTATGTTAGACATAAACATAAAATTAGAGTTTGGAACTCTAGATTAAAACTTAGAGCTATGACTATCATTCTAGAATCATTTGACCACCTTTGGGTGACCTAGAATTATTCACGAGACATTTCTTATTGGGATTCTAATTTGGTTTTTGTATTGGATTCAAAATTTACGCAAGTGCGTATTTAGAATAAATTTATGTTTTTGTAAAAATATATTTTTTGAAAAACTTGATTTTTTTTCTATAACATGTGTTGATGTTGTTTTTGATGTTGAAAATTAATTTTGGGTGTTTTTGAAGTGTTTAGGGAAGGTTGGAAGAAATTAGGGTAAAATATCTTAATTCCTTAATGGAAAGAGAGCTGAAAGATTAGAAAGAAAAAAAAATGATGTTTGCGCGCACAGTATGCGCACGTACGCGCTGCCTAACAATATACTAAATATGCCAAAACATGTAGAATTGTAATGTATATAACTAATCTAGAATTTTAATAGTCAACTATCTCTTATTTATTAGATTCAAGTATTATATATGTCAATCGGGGACTGTCTACAGTTAGTCAATAGTCCTCTATAAATTGAAAAGAGTACGGATTTATCTAGAAAATAATCACAATTTATAAAATATAATGTGAATAAAAATCACATATATTTTCATACCTCTAGCTTCACTATTTACTCTAACATGATACAAATTAGCAAAAACAAAATAAAAATAAAAACACTCATAATTTTATTACTGAAAGAAATTATTAAAAAAAACACACAAGAGTTCATCCTACAAAGTCTTAAGAGAGACCTGTGGGAATTTTTATTAGGAAAATGAGAGGTAAGCACCTCTATTTTATAGCAAGATGTGGTCACCTTTTGCTTTGCAAATTACAAAATCTTACAATTTGCTTGCAAGATTGGAAATAAGATGTCAATCCACCATGGATATCAAGCATGGCTGTATTTTTAAATTATTTTATGGAATACTATATTCCGTTACGAGTCTGTAGGAAAACACTGGGGTTGAATCAAAGTCCGAAAATTCCGGAATGGAGAAAATGAAGTTTCAGTGCTCATGGGCAGAGTCTCTCGGCATATCGTGATGCACATGCTTGAGAATTGCAACTCCCAATCTGTGAATGCTAGGCATCGCGACGCGCAAGGGTGAGCGTCGCGACGCCCTCAGCTCTAAGAGCTGAGTGTCGCGACACCAAGAGATCTGAGTCGAGACGCTACCATATGTAAAATATTGGCAGTGAGTAATTTTCCTTGAATCCAATCCAAAACACTTCTAATTTTCTCCAAATACTTCAATACACCTAAAATCCAATTTCAACATCAAAACCAACATCAACACATATTATACAACAAACATACATGTATTCTAAATACATACATGTATTTCTTTGAATCAAAACATAAACCAAAATAGAATCTCATAATAAAGTGACTCATTAACAATTCTATATCACTCAAAGGCGGTTAAGTGATTTTAAAATAGTAGTCATACATCCAAGCTATCATAGAGAGTTCCAAACTCTAATTTAATATTTCATGTCTAACATGAATATTTTGACCCAATCACAAGCATATTGTGTTTATGCTTCCAAAGCATCCATACATAATTCATTAGTCTAATTTCAACATCAAGTTATGTTATTATGTATCCAATACATAATACATCACTATATGTTTCATTAATGATAACAACTCACTAATGAAAACATAGTTTTAGAGAAGATCAAACTTACATAGCAAGTTTGATTTCAAGATCCAATCTTCTTCTTCTTATTGCCGTAGAGAACTTCCAAAGCTTCTCCTACAAAAACTTTACTTAGGCTAATATTTCTTTCTTTTGCTTAATGCTTGTTTTAGCTTACTTTTCCTTGTTTAAGCTTGCCTTTTATAGCAAAACTTATGCAATTTTTAATTAATAAAAGTCTTAATCAACTTTTATGTGGACTTAATCCAATTTGTCCAAATATGTATAATTAGATGTGACTAATCACCTTTATCTACCACTTTGATTTAATCCAATTAAATCAAGATAAAGTTTAATCAATGGATTAGTTCAATGTCTACCACTTTGATTTAATCCAATTAAATTAAGCCAAATACACATATTATTACATATTTGTAATTACCAAAATATCCTCCAATGGTAGAGATATTTATGAAATTACAACAAAGTACTTGTGTAATTTTATATTAATCCAATTAATCCAATTGAGTCAAAGTAAATAATTAATGTTATCCAATAACACTTAATTATTTTAGTTGATAATTATAATATCAAATATGATTTATTATAAAAAATTATCGGCTATCCTAGTGCTTAACATGTACACTTCATTTGTGGGACTCTCTAAGTCCAGACACGTTCGACATATAAGCCTAGTTTATATGTACGTAATTCGGCCACCTCCAAATTCACGAAGAACACGAACGACCTTTCTGAACTATACAATTCGAGGTCATCGCATATGTTTAACAATCTCTCCGTCGTAGGCTATCCGAGTTGTGCTTAGGAAATATAAATTACACCGTCAAGTTTACAAGGCGTATATTTCCTGACTATATATCTATAATTCTTTACAACTATTCAGAACACTATTTCTGGTACATGCGATCCACCCTAGTTGATCGACTTTGGCCAAAGTCTTTAAGAATCATGACTTACTCACATGGATACCTAAACCCCTTATGGTACACATATGGGCCGACGGATTCTTATCTTGATACGCACTTGATTAACGAGTGCATCGGTTCATACCCAACGAACATCTATATAGGAATCGATTTCCTAGCGCAGTAGAAATGCCTTAGGCACTAGGGATCGACCTTGAAAAAAATTTATGCCTTTCCATTTGCTTGGTCGAATGTGACCAGCTCCTTCACTGAAATTTTACTTATGTTTTTAACAAAATTTCAGCCTTCGAGCAGTAACTCAGATATGGACAATTTTGGACCCAAAATCGCGCCCAACTCACTACCCAAATCAGCTCCTCTTTTGCGTGAACCACACCAGTGTTTCAGGTATGGTGTTTCACCAAAAATAGCCCCCATAACACTCTTGAAACACCCCATTAATGTTCCATAATTTTCCTGGATTAAAACTAAATAAAACTGAGCCTCAAAATCATCAAACAAGTGGTGGCGGTGAGCAAAATTCTGCTAATTGTAGTATGAACAAAAAAAGGATGATGTTTTAGATCCAATCTTCGAATGGCCTTCCGTGATGTATCTCACAACCAACAAATGCTAGTGTGGGCTAGACTCAAAAGAAATAAAAAAAATCCCTAAACGCTTTTAAAGATTGTACAAATATATGTCACACACTTTAATCCTTTTATTTTTCTTGTTCTTTTTTTCTTCAACTTTTGAGAGAAAAACTTAGAACAAGAAGGTGCCTAGGTGTAATATCCCGAGTTTTTCGGAACAGTGCGGGAAGATTTCCGAATTAAAGTTAATGATTTGGAACATGATGCTATTTGAAAATAAGGGATTATGTGTTGGAAAATAGATCAGAACGTTTTAAAGTGAAGCTTCATCGCGTTGGAAAACACGTGATTTCAAGAATCAGTTACACGATTTCTGTTTATATCGTTATACGCATAAAAATTTCTTGTTTCGGATATAAAAATAGCAAACGAACTCTGATTGAGCTAATTATTGAACCATTGGACTTATTTTTCTAAGATGAATAACTTTCATATTGAATATTTTTGAAATTTTGAGCAGAAAGACCACAATTTTGCTAAAAACCGAATCAGCCCACATTAAGGACCAAGTTGTAATTTCGCGCAGAGAAATATGTGTAATTTTTAGGAAGTTTGTTATTAAAGCCAGAAATTCCAGTTAATTCCAAAGGAACCCCAAAACTTCATCCTTAACTACAGTAACCCGAAGAGAGAGAAAATGAGAGTGAGAGAGAGTTGGCATCGGCGAACTGCCCTGCAGCTGTCAATGATGGTGCACGCCGATGCCATCCTGGTCGTCCGGCCACGGAGCATCTCGTGGTGGCTGACGATTATGCGGTTGACGGCGAATGACAGCACAGGGATGAGAGAGACGCGCGAGCTTCTATTTTTCGATCCTGCTTCATTTCTTTGTTTCACGACCCGAACCACCTTCCAAATCGAAGCTCTCAGAGAGTTCTACAAGTTGACGGTGATAGATTTTTTATTCTGTGCACGATTGCATGCTAAACGAGGCAGAAACGTTCAGATGAACTGTGATAGATTTTCTCGGGAGCTCCGATTTGAATTTCATCGATTCCAGCGCGTTCATGAGATCGTTTTGAGTCTGTCTATGCCCTTGAAATCTCGATAAGACATCCTGGTAAAAATTTGCTAATATCAAGTTTTTCGTTAAATGTTTGGATGTATCCAATAGCTTCGTAGAGTAGCGTAATGAGATAAATTGAATTGTTTGAGCATGAGTATATTGAATATGTATATTTGGTAGAATTCGAGTGAGAACGGAATAAATTGGATTGATATGGTAGAATATATAAATTTTCTGTAAAATGGGGTTTTGCGTGTATTGACGTGTTTTTTATCGTAATGATATATATGAGTCATAATGATACGATAATGTTTAGATAAATCCGGGTAGGTTTGGAAGGTTCGAGACCCTTCTGTAGCGTCTACGGAAACCTTTTTGGAAGATTTTACAAAAACGCATAAACAGAGGATTTGAATTAATTGGTTGCTCAGATTAATTTTTAACGATGTTTTAAGATTAATAGAACTGAAAATATTGAAATCGGACTTAATCTAGTTATCCCGGAAAAATCCAAAATTTGTCAAAGTTAAGTTGAGGATTCTCTATCGCGAACCCGATAAGTAACTCATGCGATGAGTACTTGAATGTTAATTCCTGTTTATATATATATATATATATATATATGGTTGAAGTGTTTAGGATAAATGAGGATAGTAAGAGATGATTTTGAGAACAAAGATCAAGGTTATGTATAGTTAATTAATCAACCACCACAGGTATGGATCTTTGTTGTTGATATGATATGAAATGAAATATGAGATGAGCTTAATGTCTATGTGTATGTATGGATGTATGTAAGTGTATGAACCGGTAATGGTATGTATACGTGTATGTAAATGAATATGTAAATGAATAGGTATATGAACACGTATTCGTATATATATATATATATATATATATATATGTGTGTGTGTGTGATGATAAGATATGTATGAGTTGGATATAAAGAATCGGTAAAGAGAACAAGTTATGATTTCTGAATTTGTGTTAGCACGTTTAGATGTGCATTATTGGGATAAGTTGGTTATTGACTAATGCATACGATTTAGCTGTAAAGAGGTTGGATTGGTATAAGTTAAGTATTTCTTGAGTGATAGAATTACGTGATTACTAGGATATATATATGAATGGAAATGTATATTTGGTAAGATACTGTATCAATATTTCATATAAGAATTCTGAAATGGTGTATGCTTAATCGATAAGTAAAGTATATAAGAACAGTAAAAAGGCTCTGGTATCAGAATTCGAAGTAATGGGTATATTCATATGTTTGATTTATATACGCATGTGTATGACGATTCAGATGATAAAGTAATGTTTTTCATGTATATGCTTGTGTATGTGAAATTGTGTGATGAGTTTGTGTCACGTGATATGTGTGCATGTGTGTATGTTTGATTGGTTGATAATCTCGTGGTGCAGTAGTCGAGTTTATTAGGGATCCGTTCAGACATAATTCATCTCATACCTATTCTAAAATAGGTAATGAGTCTAGTACGAGCATTGTATGTGTAAGCCAGCCATATATATATATATTGTTTGGTTATGTGCTTTGTGATATATTGGTTGTTATATATACTTCATTGTTAGTTGTACGATGACTGTATGTATGTTTGAGTGTATATGTGTGTGATAGAATTCGTGATATGTATGGACTGTGTATGCTATTGGGGAATGAATGAATGACTTGAAAATAAGCGTGAATATAAGAAGTTATAAGTGTGTTTGCTAAGTTTTTTTATTATATATGCGTATATTATGGAAGAGACTGAATGAGTTTGTAGAATTTCGATAATGTGTTGTAGAATTCTTAAATTGGATTTGCATGAATATAAGAGAAGTGAGCTATGATTTCTGAACTAATTTGCATTAAAGTGTATAAGTCACGAATATTAAGCTAACGTAAGGTTATCGTAATGGAAGAAAGTTTGTTTTGAAATAAAGGAAGGTTGTTTGACTTATTAATTTGAGGATATTTCAAAGACGTGCATTCGTAATAAAATTTAAGTATATGACTTCATATTTCTTTTTATTAAATGGTTACGATGTAAAATGACTTATTCAGTGATATTCGTATTGATGCTATGTGTGATTTGAATATTTGGCTAATAGATTGGCATATATGTGAATATGTAGATATGAGAATTTGACATGGTAAAGTATAAAGATAATAAAAAGTTGATAAATATGAACTTGTAATAATTTAGTAATTCTAATAAACTACTGAAATATTTGACTTGTATGTTTTGTTTGTAGTATGAGCGTGGTTACTTATTGAGTTTTAAAACTCACACCAAACTAGTTTGCTATTTTTTCAGGTTGGCTTCCAGATTGGTCAACCACGTCAGCTTTGGAAGTCATGCTCGAGACACGGATCACCCAAGCTACAGTCACCCTCGCAAGTATCATGGGAAAAGTCTTATAGGTCTAGGATTTATGGTTATTATGTTGTCTGTCGTGCTGAGCACGCTATTTTGTATTAATGAGTTAAATTTTTTATTTGTATATGATGTTGTGGGCACAGAGCCATTGAGTGTTGACTGATGTCGTGGACATGAAACCCTTAAATGTTGATATTGATTTTGATGTGTTTTGTGTGGACCTGAGGTCCTTTGAATGTTGGATGTTTTTGTTAGGTTTCATTTTGATGTTGGACTGCGATTTAGGTTGTCCAGTTGTAGGATACATCATGTCTGTGTTTCTATAAATTTGAAGGCTTATGGAGATGGGTTAATCATGTCCCCTGCCAATAGCATCTTACCTCTGGTGGGGTGTTACACTAGGGTTTGCAAAACTCAATTAGGGTAAAAAGATCATTTACATAATCTTTTATACTTAGGGTTTTATTTTACAAAATAATACAAAACCCTTCCCATACTCCCTTGGATAAGTTTCGGCCAGCCCATCGATTTTTTTCAAAATTTGTAACAATAAATTTTACTTTAATGATAATTTTAAGTTGTCATGTAAAAAGTTGTAAGATCCAATTTAGTAATATTTTATATATAAAATATTCATTACCAAATATATATTTATATATTAAATTATCAAAATAATTTAATATTTTGAACCTTTTAAATATAATAAATGATTATATCATAATCATTCATTTAATGAAATAAAAATTTTATATTAAACATAATACAAAGTTTCATGTGTGACAAAAATATATTATTAATCGAATTAATAATATATATATATATATATATATATATATATATATATATATATAATATATATATATATATATATATATATATGTAAGTATATAATTGCACTATCCAATTATATTTAATGTGCTACAGTATATCGAGCTAGCACGATAACCAAATGGACCTACAGTTCCGAGCTCCAATAATCTCATAATATTAATTAAACTCTTTAACTTCAGGTTATTCCACTAAAAATCCAAAACTGCACTTAATTCCGTAGATAAATGATATAAGCCGAACTACATCGGTGTCCATCGATATAGTCATTACATACAGATTGGCCCTTCACGAGTATCTCATAATTAGAGCTGGGTCATAGTGTCTGTTATACCCCTTTAATTATTTTTACCTTAAGTATCATTGATTCTCTAATGAAAGATTTATTCATAGCCATTATGAATTTTAATCTTTCTATTCGCAATAGAAAAACTTGAGCGCTTTAATCGTTCAAATACACTTAGGATCGACTTTCCTAGCGCAACAGAAACTCCTTAGGCACCCGAGATCGGCCTTGAAAAATTTTTCTGCCCTTCCTTTTGCTTGGCCGAATGTGACCAGCTCCTTCACTAAAATTTACTTCTGTTTTTAACAAAATTTCAGCCCCTGACCAGCGGCTCAGATCTGGACTGTTTTGGACCTAAAATCGCGCCCAGCTCACTGCCCAAATCAGCCACTCTTTTGCGTGAACCACACCAGTGTTCCAGGTCTGATTTTTCACCAAAAAAGCCCCCACAACACTCTCAAAAGACCCCTGAATGTTTCTCAATTTTTCTAGATTAAAAACAAAACAAACTGAGCCCTCTTACACGGCACAAAGTGACGGCATTGAGCAAAATCTGCTCACTATCGTGAGATGATGTAAAGAATGAGAAGATGGTGATTTTCGGTTCGACGCCAAATAGCCTTCCGTGCTATATCTCGCTACCAACAGAATATAGTGTTGGCTATACTCACAAACTAATCCTTAAACTCTTTATAAATTAAATAATTGTCACACAACAACTTTTGTTTTTCTTGTTCTTGTTTTTCTTCAACTCTTGAGAGAAACTTTAGAACATAAAAAGGTAGTTAAGGTTAGAATGGGATGGATTAGGTCAAAACGAATAACACTTATCCTTTTATACTTATAGTTTTATTTTACAAAATAAAACAAAACAACACATCCCATTCCATAACAAGAATTCAGCCAGCCCTACCCTTTTGAATAAATTTGTAACATCAAATATTACATGATATCTATTTTTATGACAATTTAAAATTACCATGTAAAAGGTTGTAACATCCATATTAAAATATGTAACTTCCAAAACAACCAAAAGGGTTTCCAAAAACCATTTTTGGAAATACACAATTTAAACTCTTTATTAAATTATATAATACAATTTAATAACTTATAATAAATAATTATCATTTAATCATGTATTATAAAAATCATATATTAAAATTAACATATTTTTCAAGTGTGAAAAATAATATTATTAATAATATTTATATATATACATATGTGAGTATTTAATCTGCTACAGTATATCAAGCTACCACGAGGACCTAATGTACCTACGGTTCCGAGCTCCAATAATCCCAGAATATTAATTAAACTCTTAATTAAATATTCCGAATTATTAACTTCGGGTTATTCCACTAAAATCCTGAAGCTGCACTCTCGATACTGTAGATAGATAATATAAGTCGAACCACTGTTGGGTTTCTAAGGTCATCCCAAGATCATATAAAGCATGAAACATGTGAATACAAGAAGTAAGAATGGCGGAAACATACTTACAAAGAACGATTGTAGGATGCGTTGTAAACAAAAATTTTGCTTTGAGAAGTTCCTCTAAGCTCCTCTTTGAATGTTGAATCCAAGCTCAAAGCTTTGAGATTTGAGATTCCAAGCTCTTGGAAATGGTTTCCCTAACACCTTGATAGGATTCCTTGTGAGTGATAGCTCTTGAAAATTTGCAACAAATTTTCTTCTCCTCCTTGGTGTATTCGGCCAAGCCAAATTTTTAGAGAGAAAAATGGAGTTGGGCGTGAGATAGTGAGAGAAGAGAGATGAGTTATGTTGACTTTTTTTTTATTTCAAAAAGAAACAAAAAATTGATATACCAAATATTTGGTATTAAGCCAATCATTTTTACCTTGTGTGTTTTACAAGTTACCATCAGGTCACTACTTACTTCCATCACCAAAAAGTGATGAGAAAGATAAGTGATGTGACAAGTGGGCCCCATTTGAATTCAAAATCCGAGTGGGTCAGCAAAACACTCCCGAGCTCGGGTTCGTTAATTTCGAATTAACGAATTTTCCGTTGCGACGCAATTAAATCAAATTTAATTAAATAATTGTGCCTAACAAAATTACTATTCATGTCGCTCACGAATTAATTCTAAATTAATTCGTTTGCCCGAATTAAAATCTAATTTTAATTCCGTTATGAAATCTAATTTCATTTAATATATCAAAGATATTATTTTATCGATTAATTCCAAATTAATCGTTCTCTCTCTTCAAATAGTATTTTATCCCAGATAAAATCTCTCCGTAATTAATCATAGATTAATTATGTTTGAATCATACGTCATCAGTGAATCTTCGGGAAGCGACCCATGAGATCCCTGGATATGTTGGCAGTAAATCCGGTCGTCGGACTATCCGAACACGTGCGTACCCCGTACCATATTTTTACCGATTTACGAGACATGGTTGGCTTCTAGCAAAGCACCGTGCATACCCAATTCTCCAGAAATATTCTTAAAGGAATATATAATTTATGTCAGGCGTAGTATACGTAGTATTGCGTATTACGATCCAGGATCAGATGTCACATGCAAGGCATGTGGTTGGAATAGTGTCTGCCATGTACGAAGCATATATCAGATCACAAGCAACTAGTCTCTTTAATCGGATAATCATGACCTTGTCATATTATCCCGATGGTTGCAACCCATTAGAGTACCAGTTCTATATCCCTGTGTGATCATCATCTCCATATGACTGAAGTGATACTTCCATCTTGACATCACACCCAATACACTACGATTCTCAATAAACCCAGAAGAGGCGTACAGAGAACCTGTTAAAGTCTTGGACGACCAAAACCAAAGCGTATTGATTGTCGCAAGTACTAGCGATGTAAGTCTCAGGTTAAGACCAAATACACCTACCCTGATTCGGATTCCCATAGACACATAGTCATACTACCAATGGGATTACGAGGGGTCTATCCAGAGCGAAGCTGTTTCCGTACCATCGGTAAACACAACCTCTTATCACACTTGCATAAGTATCCAATACTTAAATATATGAGAACTATGATGTTACGCTTCCATAACACGCACAAGTACGATACTAGTCTATTCTGCATTATCGATGTCCAGTCTCGATAATACTACGACTTGGGATATTTAATGATTAAACCTTTATGGATTGATATTGTCTCATATCTAATAATCTGGAACTAATCATAAGGGCTTTTATCATTTATATATTTAAGTAATCAAATTACAAAATGATAAAATGCAATTTCCATTGTCACATAGTTAATTTGTACAAAAACCACAATGTCTTTTACAAATAGTGATGTTATGGGTCATAATTGTCCAACAACCACGTCGGTGTCCATCGATATAATCATTACATACAGATCATCCCTTCACGAGTATCTCATAATGTTGGGTTTCTAAGGTCATCCCAAGATCAATCCAAGCATAAAATAGTGTGAATACGTAAAGGAGAATATCGGAAATATACTCACTTTGATCGGTTTGTAGAACAAAAATTTTCCTTTGAGAAATGCTCCAAGATCTTCTCTTTGAAGTTGTTTGTTGAAGCTCCAAGCTTGAAGGTTGAGATTCCAAACTCAAAGGATGGTTTCCCTATCACCTAGTATGAATCTTTGTGTGCTAGCAATGGAGAAATTTTGCAACAAAATTTCCCCAATAATCCTTGTAGTATTCGGCCAAGGTGAGAAAGAAAAAGAGAGTTTTTTGTTTTTCCTTTGTTTTGTTTCTAAAACAAATACAAGTTATGAAAAAGTAAAAACAAATTTTGGTATATCCTTTTCCAAAAAGCAAAACCAAGATTTGGAAGGAAAATAACATTTATTACTCCCATCACTTAAAGTGACAAGATGTCTATCACCAAAAAGTTGACATGACTTCCATCACTGAAGTGACAATTGATGTGACACGTGATGTGACTTATGGGCCCCACTTGATTCAAAATCCGAGTGGGCCCGCAAACATATCCCGGGCTCGGGTTCGTTAATTCCGAATTAACGAATTTTCCGTTGCGACGTAATTAAATCAAATTTAATTAAATAATTATGCCTAGCAAAATTATTATTCACATCGATCGCGAATTAATTCTAAATTAATTCGTTCGCCCGAATTAAAATCCAATTTTAATTTCGCGTCGAAATCTAATTTCATTTAATATATCAAATATATTATTTTACCGATTAATTCCAAATTAATCGTTCTCTCTCTTCTAAAAGAATTTTATCCCAGATAAATTCCCGCAGTAATTAATCTCAGATTAATTATGTTCAAGTCATACGTCATCGGTGAATCTTCGGGAAGCGACCCATGAGATCCATGGATATGTTGGCAGTAAATTCGGTCGTCGGACTATCCGAATACGTGCGTACCTCGTACCACGTTCTTACCGATTTACGAGACATGATTGACTTCTAGCAAAGCATCGTACCTACCCAATTCTCCAGAAATATTCTTTTAAGGAATATGTAATCTATGTCAGGCGTAGTATACGTAGTATTGCGTATTGCGATCCAGTATCAGATGTCACATGCAAGGCCTGGGGCTGGAATAGTGTATGCCCCGTACGAAGCATATATCGGATCACAATCAACTAGTCTCTTTAATCGGATAATCATGACCTTGTCATATGATCCCGATGGTTCCAACACATTAGAGTACCAGTTCTGTATCCATGCGTGATCATCATCTCCATATGACTAAAGTGATACTTCCATCTTGACATCACACCCAATACACTACGATTCTCAATAAACCTAGAAGAGGCGTACACAGAACCTGTTAAGGTCCCGGACGACTGATGAGCGGAAAATATATCAATATTTACCGCCCCTTTTACTTAATATTTTGTTTAGTTTCTCGGGTTTGATGAACGTTTTGATATGTTTTATTTTATTTTGCAGATAAAATAATATCGGGACTCAATGAAATCATTTAGGATGAAATGTGGATCAAATAAGGGCAATTATTGGACTTGATATATTAATTTTGGAGATTGGAAACTTGAAAGAGCGTTTTGACGAAGTGCAGTTTTGGAAATTCCAATTTTGCGCATCTGTCGTATTTTGGGCATAACTTTTTACTCAGATATCGGATTGAGGTGATTCAAGTTCCAGATTAAAGAAGACTCAAGGATCTACAACTTTGAAAGATAAAATATTTTAGAATTCTGATGATTGCATGACCGAAATTGATGAACCATCCAGAAGTGTGTGGAGTGTAATTATTAAAAGTCATTATCAATCATTTTCAAAGCAAAATATTAATTAATTAATAATTAATAAAAATTATCAAATCAACACCAAACAAGATAAGAAATTAGTGGAGTAATTATGGATTTGGTGGAGTAATTAGTGGAGAAATTAATAATGGATTTGGTGGAGAATTTGATGGATGATTTGATGGAGGCAAAATTTTGCCTATAAATACCAAGACATTTCATTTGTAAAATTCATACTTTCTTCTAAGGAATTCCTTAAGAATACTAAGAAGATTGTATCTAGTTTGTTTATTTTTAGTTTTCAGTAATTAATTTTCAGTTTCACACTTTCTTTTTTTTACTTTTCAGTTTTTACTTTCCGCAATTTACTTTTACGCACAGTACTTTTCTTTCTTTAATTTTTCAGTTTTTACTTTTCAGTAATGAGGAGGTAATTTCCCAAGCTAGGGTGAAAGGTAATTCTTTTACTGTTACTATTTAGATTAATCTCCCTTAAAAATAATATATTCACTATTTAAAATACTGATTAATAAAGGATACCGCTATATTGGTCGGTTGGCAATTCAATTTAATCTGGTTTAAACCTGACTAATCAAGGATACCGCCAGATTGGTCGGTTGGTAAATTTATTTTGGTACCGCCTTTATGGCTGGATTATGGACAAATTTTACCGCCTATATGGCTGGTTGGACTTAATTTGACTTAATCATGATACCGCCAGATTGGTCGGTTGGTAAAATAATATCACAAGTTTATATATTATTTTATGGGAGATATCTAAATTAGTAGTAGTAAAAGTAATTCCTTTTACCTTAGCATTTTATTTATTTTACTTTTCAGTTTTTACTTTATGTCTTTTACTTTTCAGTATTTTTACTTTATGTCTTTTACTTTTAAGTTGTTACTAGCCCTAGTTATGTGTTAGTTATCTGGGGTTGTGATGAATTCTAATATCACCGGTTTATAAGGGGTTGTTTTATAGTTTGGGTAATTTAAAGGTTTACTTATTAAGTCTTAAGCTTAATGCTTCTTGTTGTCTGATCACCAATAAGATTGATGTGGTAAATCTAAAATGAACTAGACATAGGGATTTTAGGTTTCAGCCTTAGACTTAATAGCCCACGATCTTCCTTGAGGATAGATAACCCTTTAATAGATTTCCTTACAGGATAGGAATATACCTGTCGGGCGGGGGTAGCCATAATTGGAACTTACACTTAATGAATCCAGATAATTTGGTTGACATAGACATATGGTTCAATTGGGTTAAACTGGGTATTTGTGTCTGACCATCGACAGAGGCTTTTGCATAATTTAGTGTTCCAGGTTAGTAAACTGATTTATTACACAAACATAAAATAACCACTTCATCTTTTAAATGATATTAGAATGATTCACAACCCTAGATCTTTGTGTCTTTTGTTATTTTCCTTAGTATTTTCTTTTGTCTTTTTATTTATTTATTTATTTAGCAAATCTACAATCAACCAAATCAATCAAGCAATCATTCTCTTCTCCCTCAATTAGATATTTGTAAATAAATAGTATCAATAATTAATAACAACAGTAGAAATTAAGTCCTCGTGGGATCGATATTTTTATACTACTTGAACGATACGTGCGCTTGCGTTATACGTGTGTGTTTACGCCGGTCAACGACCAAAACCAAAGCGTATTGATTGTCGCAAGTATTAGCGATGTAAGTCTCAGGTTAAGACCAAATACACCTACCCTGATTCGGATTCCCATATACACATAGTCATACTACCAATGGGATTCCGAGGGGTCTATCTAGAGTGAAGTTGTTTCCGTACCATCGGTAAACATAACCTCCTATCACACTTGCATAAGTATCCAATACTTAAATATATGAGAACTATGCTGTTACGCTTCCATAACACGCACAAGTGCAATACTAGTCTATTCCGTATTATCGATGTCCATTCTCGATAATACTACGACTAGGGATATTTAATGATTAAACCTTTATGGATTGATATTGTCTCATATATTATAATCCGGAACTAATCATAAGGACTTTTATCATTTATATATTCAAGTAATCAAATTACAAAATGATAAAATGCAATTTCCATTGTCACATAGTTAATTTGTACAAAAACCACAATGTCTTTTACAAATAGTGACGCTATGGGTCATAATTGTCGAACAATCTCCCACTTGGCCTATAGCCAGTCACTCAAGCATCTAACACCTGAACTATGTACATGACGTTCCAAATTTTACTGATGAATTGCTTTCGTCAGCGGATCTGTAATATTGTCCTCTGATGCGACCTTTTCGATCTTCACTTCGCCACGATGTATGATCTCACGAATCAGATGGAAACGTCGAAGAACATGCTTGGATTGTTAATGAAATCGCGGTTCCTTAGCCTGTGCTATAGCCCCGTTATTGTCACAATACAATAGAACGGGCTCAGCTGCTAACGGAACTACTCCTAATCCAATTAGGAATTTACGGATCCAAACTGCCTCTTTTGCTGCTTCAGCTGCAGTAATGTATTCCGCTTCTGTTGTTGAATCGGCAACAGTCTCTTGCTTGGAAGATTTCCAGCTTACTGCTCCGTTGTTCAAACAAAAAATGTACCCGGATTGCGACTTACACTCGTCTTTATCAGTTTGGAAACTTGCATCGGTAAACCCAGTTACCTCAAGTTCTCCATCTCCATAGATTAAGAAAGCATCTTTAGTTCATCTAAGATACTTAAGGATATTCTTAACCGCCATCCAGTGACCATAACCTGGATCGGCCTGATAGCGACTACATATGCTCAAAGTATACGAGACATCAGATCGCGTACATATCATGGCATACATTAACGATCCAACTACCGAGGCGAACGGGATCCGACTCATGTTGTCTCTCTCATCTTGAGTTTTAGGACATATGTCCTTAGATAGAGTGACGCCATGTGACACTGGCAATAGTCCCCTCTTGGACTGATCCATGTTGAATCTCTTCAACATTTTGTCAATGTACGTGCTCTGGGAGAGTCCAAGCAGCTTTCTAGATCTATCCCGGTAGATCTTTATTCCTAGAATAAAGGCTGCTTCTCTCAGATCCTTCATAGAGAATTTTAATGAAAGCTAAGCTTTCACCGATGTTAACATGGGAATGTCATTTCCTATAAGCAATACATCATCAACGTAAAAGACAATGAATGTCAGTGCGCTCCCACTAACCTTCTTATATACACAAGGATCATCCCCGTTTTGATCGAAATCATATTCTTTTATGATCTCATCAAAACGTTGGTTCCAAGAACGCGATACTTGCTTCAATCCATAAATGGATCGATTTAACTTACAAACCTTGTTTGCAAGTCTATGTACGAAAAAACCGTCAGGCTGTTGCATATAAACATCCTCCAAAAGGTTTCCGTTAAGGAAATCGATTTTGACGTCCATCTGCCATATCTCGTAATCGAAATATGCAGAAATAGCAAGCATTATCTGAATGGATTTAATCATGGCAATGGGTGAAAAAGTTTCGTCGTAATCGACACCATGTCGTTGACGATACCCTTTCGCTACAAGCCTAGCTTTGTACGTTTTTATGTTGACATATATGTCGGTCTTATTCTTGAAGACCCATTTGCAACCAATAGGCTTTACACCTTTGGTGCATCAACCAGTGTCCAAACTTAGTTGGTGTACATGGAATCCATTTCGGACTTCATGGCTTCTTGCCATAAAGCGGAGTCCACTGTGAAAGAATACCATATTCTTTCAAGTAATCAAGAAACTCATTGCTTAAGTATTCGCCACCACGGTCCGACCGTAATGTCTTAATACTTTTGCCGGTCTATTTTTCTACTTCGTGTCAAAACTCTTTGAATTTCTCAAAGGTTTCCGACTTGTGTCTCATAAGATACACATAACCATAACGCGATGCATCATCCGTAAAGGTTACGAAGTATTCATATCCACCTCTAGCCTGGCTAGACATGGGCCCACAAACGTCACTATGAACGAGGGCTAACAGTTCGGTGGCACGTGCACCATTTCCGCTAAAAGGTGTTTTAGGCTTTTTTCCTAATAAACAAGATTCGCAGACGTCATATGAATTTGGATCAAATCCGTCCAAGTACACACTCTTCGAAAGTGTGGATATGCAAGTCTTGTTAATGTGTCCCAGACGACAATGCCATATATAAGTTTCATCTTTGTTACTTAGTTTAAGCCTTTTGTTTGTTACAGAATATGTTTGAGATTGATTTATATTCAAAATATAAAGACCATTATTTACATCAGCAGTGCAAATCTCCATATCATTTTTATACATAAAACACACAGTGTTTCTAAATACAAAAGTATACCCACATTGGGCTAACATAGATTTAGAAATAATATTCCTAGTCAAACTAGGTACATAATAACAGTCTGTAAGTTTAAGTACATGCCCCGAGGGCAGTTCCAAAACATAAGTGCCAATGGCCAAAACGGCGACTCGTGTCCCATTTCCAATGCGGAGGTCAATCTCTCCTGAGGCCAGTCTCCTGCTAATATGCAAATCCTGCACATCAGTACATATATGAGTACCACAACCAGAATCAAAAATCCAATTTTTAAAATTAGTAGTAGACATGTTTATCATATTGTAGTTCATGATGAACCCACTCCAGCTGTCGGGGAGAGACTGTAAGATCAAATCTATAGAAGTCTTAGCCTCAAAGACTATGCCTAGCTATCCCAGTTGTTCAATGTCAGCAATCATCTACGACACATGGTGCTCAACAGATGTACCCTCTGACATTCGAGCGCGAAAGAGCTTCTTTTGTAACTCATATCTCTGCGATCTAAGATTAGATCGATGAAGATCATGCAACTTTGCCATCATCTGATAGGGATCCAATCCCTTATTTTGACGACGGAATTGTTGAGTTATAGCAGCAAGTATTATAGATTGAGCAGTGAAGTTGTCATCGCTATGAGTCTTCCAAAGCTCTAGCTCAACTATCTGATCATATCTAGGCTTAGGCCTAAGAGGTCTCTCTATAGTGTAGAGCAACTTCTCGGATCCTAAGATAATCCTGAGATTTATATCCCAGTCTTGAAAGTTCGTGCCATTAATGATAATATCTCTAATGCTCAACTTTCCTGTCATCTTAATTGCAATAGTCAAACTATTCAATTAACGATGTTTGGGTACAGTCTAACTGTTACAAGAAAAATAATAAAATATTAGTCCAACTAATAAATATAATTGATGAAATAATTTGAAAGCGCGTAAAGCCAAGTATTTGAACGAAATTGAAAATTCAATACCAGCCTCCCACTATTTTTCGGCTAGCCTCTAACCTTCTGTTGAGTACTCGGGAAACCTAGTTTCCTAGTGGGCTAGGATCCCGTTAAATAACACACAACCTTGACTTTGGCCAACAAGCTGTATGATATTTAACTAGGTAGATCTCTAAGATCAATTGGATCTCATCCAATTCCTAGATCCGGTAGGTGGACCTCCAAGTCTGAAATATATATACAATATATATGCCAATATATCCAATATATTTTCCTAACCATTTTCCTCTGAATCAACTAAGCCTTGGCTTTGGCTCAGCAAGCTTAATGATTCCAGTTAAACGGGACCCATTGACTTTGGAAAGCTTCGAAATCGATGTCGATGGACAAGAATTGATCTTGACTTTGGCCAACAAATCACAACTTGGACAAGACATACGATATGGAATAAAGCCTTCATGATTCAAACACATCCGCGATGGACAAAGGTCTTGAATTTGGCCAACAAACCAGTGCCAATCTTGGATCTTGAGAATGAATCATTCAATGGAAGGAAAACGCTTAATATTTGTTGAGGCTTTTTCGCGTAATTGGCAACCAATTAATTATCTTTGTTTAGGTTTCATCATACACCCTTAAGCATGTATTCTAAAAGCATAATAAGGCGCATTAAATAAATTAATAATGATATGCGGATGGATATCTCACAAATTGTTCCTAGAACAAATCACTTCCTTTCCTCTCCCCGGCTAGCACTATTCTAACTCCAACCCAATTACATAATACAATTAAAGAAACCTCATTAACATTGAGGGGAATTAGGTGAGAAGATAATTACAAAGAATCGAGAGATAAAGGCTGGACACGCAGTTCCAATTTAATAAATTCTAAATTTATTACAATAATTTCCAAAATTACCGTCACCCATCTAATATCCATCTGATATACATTATTCATACAACACATCCATGTATTCACATAAAGCATGTTATTCAATCAATCTAATCCAATTAATTAATCTTTGAATAAAATGATCATCCAATGTTCAAACAACGATTTGATTTGTGTGAGTCCAACTCTTTTAAGAATAAGTACTCAAAGTATGAATTCTTGAATTATATCGAACTACAATTTAAATCTAATTTAATTTGTATTCAATACTAATTCTATATTTGATTCCAAATTAAATAATTACACTTTTAATGCGCCTTTACGACTTAGATTCTAAATCTAATCTTAATGGGTCTCAAAGCCCAATTAACATCCAATGTTCATTTAATTAAAGTCCAATGGGCTTTCGATTAATTTCTTAAGGCATAGGCTTTGGTCAATATGGGTCAAACCCAAATACCAAGGCCCAATTAAGGAATCACCCTATTTGCTAAGAAATCAATTTTGGCCCATTAGGCCAATTAAATGTTTAAAGGCCCATTAGTTATATTTGGACTTAATGGAATGGTTTAGGCCCAATTTGGATCCAATCCAATTGTCCTAAACCAACTTGGCCCAACCAAGCCCATTAGGCCCATATACAACAATTTTAGCCCAATTCCAAATTAAGCCCAATTAATTAAATTCTAATATTCCAAATTTCATAATTTAATTAATTAAAGTGTATTGCACTAATTAATTATCTAAATTAACATTTCCAAAATATCAATTTAATTAATTAATCATGCATATATATTTTCAACACATGTCCAACATTATTGAAACAAAATCAACTCATTTTCATACTTCTCAAGTCACGGCAATTTGAAGGATTTTATATCCGATTTCGATTTCAATCCGATTAAATCACAAATCAATATATCACAAGTCTATAAACACATCCAATGGTCTTAAAACAAAAAATCACCATGACCTTAGGGCACTATAGTATTCGGCCAAGCCATATAATTTGGGAAAAATTAATCCAATTAAATTTTCATCAAATTGATCATGCATAACTCTAAGTTATCAATATATAAGCATACTCAAACAAACAATTTGATCAAAACATGCTCAAATCAAATTTACCCAAATTTTAGTATATAAACCCTAATCAAATTTCATGCTCAAATAGGCTCTAATACCATTGTTGGGTTTCTAAGGTCATCATAAGATCAATCCAATAATAAAATAGTGTGAATACGTAAAGGAGAATAGCGGAAATATACTCACTTTGATCGGTTTGTAGGATGTGTGTAGAACAAAAAATTTCCTTTGAGAAGTGCTCCAAGATCTTCTCTTTGAAGTTGTTTGTTGAAGCTCTAAGCTTGAAGGTTGAGATTCCAAACTCAAAGGATGGCTTCCCTATCACCTAGTATGAATCTTTGTGTGCTAGCAATGGAGAAATTTTGCAACAAAATTTCCCCAATAATCCTTGTAGTATTCGGCTAAGGTGAGAAAGAAAGAGAGAGTTTTTTGTTTTTCCTTTGTTTTGTTTCTAAAACAAATACAAGTTATGAAAAAGTCAAAATTTTTTTTGGTATATCCTTTTCCAAAAAGCAAAAACCAAGATTTGGAGGGAAAATAACATTTATTACTCCCAACTACTCCCATCACTTAAAGTGACTAGATGTCTATCACCAAAAAGTTGACATGACTTCAATCACTGAAGTGACAATTGATGTGACACATGATGTGACTTGTGGGACCCACTTGATTCAAAATCCGAGTGGGCCCGCAAACACATCACGGGCTCGGGTTCGTTAATTCCGTATAAACGAATTTTTCGTTGCGACGTAATTAAATCAAATTTAATTAAATAATTATGCTTAGCAAGATTACTATTCACGTCACTCGTGAATTAATTCTAAATTAATTCGTTCGCCCGAATTAAAATCCAATTTTAATTTCGCGTCGAAATCTAATTTCATTTAATATATCAAATATATTATTTTACCGATTAATTCCAAATTAATCGTTCTCTCTCTTCTAATAGAATTTTATCCTAGATAAATTCTCGTCGTAATTAATCTCAGATTAATTATGTTCGAGTCATACGTCATCGGTGAATCTTCGGGAAGCGACCCATGAGATCCCTGGATATGTTGGCAGTAAATCCGGTCGTCGGACTATCCGAATACGTGCGTACCTCGTACCACGTTCTTACCGATTTACGAGACATGGTTGGCTTCTAGCAAAGCGTCATGCCTACCTAATTCTCCAGAAATATTCTTTTAAGGAATATGTAATCTATGTCAAGCGTAGTATACGTAGTATTGCGTATTGCGATCCAGTATCAGATGTCACATGCAAGGCTTGAGGCTGGAATAGTGTATGCCCCGTACGAAGTATATATCAGATCACAAGCAACTAGTCTCTTTAATCGGATAATCATGACCTTGTCATATTATCCCGATGGTTGCAACACATTAGAGTACCAGTTCTGTATCCATGCGTGATCATCATCTCCATATGACTGAAGTGATACTTCCATCTTGACATCACACCCAATACACTACGATTCTCAATAAACCTAGAAGAGGCGTACACAGAACCTGTTAAAGTCCCGGACGACCAAAACCAAAGCGTATTGATTGTCACAACTACTAGCGATGTAAGTCTCAGGTTAAGACCAAATACACCTACTCTGATTCGGATTCTCATAGACACATAATCATACTACCAATGGGATTCCGAGGGGTCTATCCAGAGCGAAGCTGTTTCCATACCATCGGTAAACATAACCTCCTATCACACTTGCATAAGTATCCAATACTTAAATATATGAGAACTATGTTGTTACGCTTCCATAACACGCACAAGTGAAATACTAGTCTATTCCGCATTATCGATGTCCATTCTCAATAATACTACGACTAGGGATATTTAATGATTGAACATTTATGGATTGATATTGTCTCATATTTTATAATCCGGAACTAATCATAAGGACTTTTATCATTTATATATTCAAGTAATCAAATTACAAAATGATAAAATGCAATTTCCATTGTCACATAGTTAATTTGTACAAAAACCACAATGTCTTTTTCAAATAGTGACGCTATGGGTTATAATTGTCCAACACATAATTGGAGCCGGGTCATAATATCCGTTATACCCCTTTAATTATTTTTATCTTAAGTATCATTGATTCTCTAATGAACGATTTATTCATAACCATTATGAATGTCAATCTTTCTATTCGCAATAGAAAGACTTGAGCGCTCTAATCGTTCAAGTACCGAATCAACTCTTAAGGAAGATACTCCTTTACTTCTCACAAGAAAGAGTGAACTTCATATCTATGTAAAACGTCATCAGCTACATACCAAGCCATGTCCTCAAAGTATGTAGCTATTGGTCGGGACTGCTACAACAACCTCACCTTTGTAAATCAAAGGACATAGCTTGCCATACGGGAGTTCATAATACACTCAAAATTCAGATCAATCCATATATGACCATCTAGTAGATTGAAATGAATTTATTTATTTAACAAATATTATAAGAAACTCATTTCTATATGGGTCTAATCCTATATGATCACATCATATAAGGTGTCTCCATTCTCATGTCACCATATGGACGATCTCGGATCAAGGTCGCCATATAATTGTAGAATGGACCGCATCTATAGATAAACTATAAACAAAGTACCGCTTTGTTTGCTCTATATGGAATATTTTATATTACTAACTTCATACTTAAATTCTATTGTGTATGACACTCATACAGTAAGTCTTAAATGTTGGAAATTCTTGCAATATTCATTAAAGGATGGGTGTTTATGTCTTTTTGACACTAATGGTGCAAGGGAAGGTTGCAATCCTTAGGAGGGTTGCATCCCACCCCAAGGGGTGCCCTTTTGGTACCCCTCCATGCCTTATAAAAGAGGCATCAAGTCATCAATAATACATAGAACAGAAATCTGAATTTGAGTGACTGGTTTTCTTTGTTTTTTGAGAGAGAGTTCCACCAATTTCCTAGTTCATATACTTGTCAAGGAGTGCACATTGGACAAGAAGCAACCAAGTTATCCTGGGAGAACATTGGCCAATTCTGAATTCGTGAAGCACTTGTGACGGAGGCTAATAAGTTCTTAAGGATAGAGAAATCTCGACTTGGATTCGTCATTGCAGTTTCTCAGGTTTTTTAATCTACAGTTTTATGTTTTAGTTTTAGGGTTTTTGGTATTTTATGGTTGTATTGTTTGTAGCATGTTGTTTTATTATTTAATGACACTATTTGGATCACAATCTTAAGAACTTATTAACACTAGTGTTGTTAGATAGTAATTCGCATGCTAGGTTAGAAATTTTCTGGAAAAAATACGAACTGTGCATGAAAAACCCGTAGGGCGTTCGAACGCTCGATGAACGTGAAGGTTTAAATCTGAAGTTTCGTTAGAACGTTCGAACGCGTCTTCAAATGCAACTCGAACGCAAGCCTTCTGCCTAAGAACGTTCGAACGCGTACTAAACGCAACTCGAATGCAAACTCTCTGGAATCATTTCGTTCGAACGCGTTTTCAAACGCTATACGAACGTGAACTCTCTGGAATAATTTCGTTCGAACGCGTTATCAAACGCTACTCGAACGTGAACTCTCTGGAAACACTTCATTCGAACGCGTTGTCAAACGCAACACGAACGCACACACACTGGACAGTTTTGTTCGAACGTAGATACAAACGCGACACTAACGAAATCGTCCTGTAATTATTATAAACTACAAACTTAGATTAATATTATCTTAGTAAATCATATACTGTAACACATTAATCTTGGTAGTATAGATTTAAGTTATTATTAGGTTGTTCAATTATCACAAGCATACATATAGTGATAAAGTTGAAATTGATTTTGTGTTGCATACTTGTGTGAGAATTTAAAGTGTAATCATACACAAGAAATTTCATCCAATCTTGATTGACACTTACACATATATCTACACATATCGTATATTATTTGTGCAATTGATGAAGTGTGATTCTGGGTTTGAATTGCTAAAATATCCTTTTGAAAAAGTGTTTAAAGAATATTCTGTCAAAAAGGCGATAAGAGCCTAAATGGTCAGGGACTTAAGTGGTTACTCCGGACCCCCCTCGTCCTCTGGGAATACTCGTTTATTCATTTTTCTAAAGAATCTTTAGTTAAAATTCGAGGACTTGTGTTTATTGGAACCACCGTCCAATAGAACAACAAGTGGTTACCTAGTATATCACTTTGAACAAGATTATACGTTGATCGTTGTGCAATTTATCTTTTGTAGATTAATTTACCCCTCTTGGATTTTCCAGTTACAAATGGCTAGAGGAAACATTACAGTACCGGTCTCTCATGGAGAAAAGCCAGAGAAATTTGGCGGGGCAAATTTCAAACAGTGGCAGAGCAAAATGCTGTTCTACCTGACAACTCTCCAGTTGGCTAAATTCCTCAAAGATCCTCTGGGTCCTGTGGAGGGTGAATCGGAAATGGCCAAGGAAGAGCGAGAACAGACATGGATGTCTGGAGACTTCTTATGCAAGAACTACCTTTTCGGTGGTCTTGACAATACCTTGTACAATGTGTACAAAGGCATGACTTCTGCGAAGATTCTCTGGGAATCTCTCAAGAAGAAATATAAAACCGAGGATGCCGGACAAAAGAAATTTATCGTGGGTAGGTTCATGGACTACAAGATGGTAGATTCAAGGACAGTGATGTCTCAGTTGGGTGAACTGCAGTTGATCATTCATGAAATACTGGATGAGGGAATGAAACTCTGTGAGATGTTTCAAGTTGCCGCCATAATTGAAAAGTTGCCTCCATCATGGAAAGACTTCAGGAGCTATCTGAAACACAAAAAGAAGCAGATGAGCCTTGAAGACCTTACTGTTCGATTGAGAATCAAGGAGGACAACAGGATGTCCGAGAAGGCCAGCTACAAGACTATGGAGTCTAAGGCCAACATCATTGAGGGTGTAAAGGGTAGCAAGAAGAGAAAGAATAGTGGAGCTGATTCTTCGAACAAGAAGTTCAAGGGAAAATGCTACAACTGTGGAAAGAGCGGTCATATGTCAAAGGACTACAGAAACAAGAAGTCTCAGGACAAGGGCAAGAAAAAGAAAAATGAGGCCCATGTCACTGAAAGTGAGCAGCTGACTGATGAGATCTCAGAGATGGAACTATCAGCAGTGGTAACCGAAGCCAACATAGTTGGGAATTCGAGAGAATGATAGGTAGACACTGGGGCTACTCGTCATATCTGTGCAGATAGCAAGATGTTTTCCTTGTATCAGAAGGTCGATGGCGGCGATCATCTGACAATGGGAAACTCGTATACCTCTCAGGTGGTTGGACAAGGCACAGTGGTTCTGAAGATGACATCCAGAAAGGAGCTAACATTGAAGAATGTACTGCATGTTCCAGATATTCGGAAGAACTTAGTCTCGGGATCTCTCATTAGTAAGGCTGGTTTTAAGCTTGTATTCTGATTAGTTTGTAATGACAAAGAATGATATGTATGTAGGAAAATGTTACCTAACTGAGGGTTTTTTCAAGCTAAATGTAATGACTGTCAATCATGCTGTTAATAAAGCTGCTACTTCTGCTTATATTATTGAGTCACAAAATGTATGGCATGGGAGATTAGGACATGTTAATTATGATACCATGCGTAAATTAATTAACATGGACCTTATACCTAAATTTGCAACTGATAGCCAACATAAGTGTGGGGCATGCGTTGAAGCAAAAATGCATAGAACATCATTTTATTCGGTTGAACGCAGTTCTAAACCTTTAGAACTTGTACACACTGACGTGTGTGACATGAATATTGTGCAAACAAGAGGCGGTAAAAAGTACTTTGTCACTTTTATCGATGACAGCACAAGTGTACGGGCCAAATTTGGGCCCAGGGATAAAATCGACATTTACCCCAAGGCCAACCACTAAACCTGGAGCCCATTAGCGGATCCAGCCTACAAACAAGATGTCATACAAGGAAGCCTCATGGGCCCAAATCCATTAACATGAAGGGAACCAACAGACACTAGTTACTATAATCAAGAGAGAATCATAATTTATAAAGATCACCATAAAGTAGACGGCTTCAGGGTATAGACAAACGACCATCAGTAATAAGACATAAAGCACCTGAGTTAAAACCACCATTAAAGGCGACTTTAACGGGCAGAAGAGGATCCCCACATTAGGGAACCTATAAAAGAAGGAAGCAAAGGAATATAGAGGATCTTTTGGGACTACATCTGCCTTCAGGTGAAACACAATACCCCGCCCTCACGGCAATCAAACTGAGATTGAGGTATCCTTAGATCTTAATCCTTTCACCTTCGATTCTTCCGTATTTTGACAAACTTGAGCGTCGGAGTACCCACGGCTACCACCACACCGGTGGGCAGTAACCTCCTCGCTCTTTCTACCCTTGTTTTACAGGTTCGTTCGTGCCCTTCAACTAATTCTCGATTATGGACCTTGACCGAAATCGGCGTCCATAATTTGGCACCCACCGTGGGGCTACCGAACGGACTTTGCAAAAAAATTTAACACCTTTACAAAATGGCCTCGAGCAATGAACAAACCCCGAATCCCATGATGGCACAACTTGCCATGCTCCAAGAATGTCTGCAAGCCCTTGAAGAAGAGAATCTGACAATGCGAAATTCCAACGAAAGCCCACAGAAAAAGCTGGAGCAGTTGTAGGTCAGACCAGCGATCCAGACGACCCAAACAATCCAACAGCCCCCCATGTCGGATGGGTTAAACAACAGTCACCGACCAACTTTGCATGACCCGAACTCTATTATCGACCATTCCCTTTAAATTGCTAGCTCCATTAGAAAGGAGATGATCGAATTTAAGGAAGCCATTATGTCCAGACTACCAGGGGTAAATCTGCCAATCAGGAAGAGCAGGGCCGAGCAATCTCTGATACCCCATTCGTGGAATCCATTGTAGTTGTTGAATTACCCCGAAAATTCAGTCCACCCGATATGAAGCAATATGATGGGTCCACCGATCCAGACAACCATATCATATACTACAAGTACAAGATGATGTCAACCGTCTTGTCCCAAAGCCAATGGGAGGCTGGAATATGTAGATACTTTGGGGAAACTATGGCGGGGACAGCCATTTCTTGGTTCATTAACCTGCCCTACAGGTCAATTGAGTCCTACCAGTAGCTGGCTGACAAGTTCGTGCAACATTTTGCAAGTTCTTGCAAGTTAGAGAAGACTTCCGATGACCTCAATTCCATCCAGCAGAGAAGAGGGGAGTCACTGCGAAGCTACGTGGCTCGGTTCAACCGGGAGAGGATTACCATCCCGGATCTCCACCAACCAACTGTGGTAGAAGCCTTCTGGAACGGACTACTTTGTGACAGTGGACTTTACAAGAAATTGAAGAAGTTCCGATGATACACCATGGACCAGGTCATGATGCGGGCCCAGGTGGAAATACGATGGGAAGAAGAAAAACGAAACAAGAGAAGGGATGATGTAACGAATACACGAGTTTACAGGAGTCCTGCTGTTCCCAGGTGACCCGATATGAATATTCACTCTCACAAGGAAATGAGGAACCAACCAAGAGGAGAGCGAAGTCCCTTTCTACAAAGATATTGACAGACGACCAAGGCCGTACAAAGATCAAGAGGAATCCAGCCAGCAAACCCAGGCTCCCGGACTACAACTTACAATCTCTCCTGGGGAATTGGTCTCCGTACTCAAGAAGATGGGAGTGAAGTGAGATGGCCTCCACGTTCCAGAGACAATCCAACCAAAAAAACATCAGGAAAGTGGTGTGAATTCCATAAAGACTACTGCCATACAACAGCGGAATGTGTAGCGTTAGATTAGAGGTTCTTGAATTATTGAACAAAGGATTCCTGAGGGATTTGCTCACTGAGAAGGGGAAAACAACCTTGGCGCGAATGGACGAGAGAGATGGTCAATGAGAGATTCCAACCCCACCACCACCAATTAATAACACTGTCAATGTTATTTCAAGAGGATCGGGAATTAGTGGGACGTCATATTCGGTAGCTAAATGACATTCGAGAGCTCTGGCTAGTGACGTCTCGCATACTACAATGTCTGTAGAGAAAGTGTTCACTAATCTGACAATAGAGTTTCCAGACGATGGGGATTCACACATCTTAAATCCACATCACGACGCTTTGGTCATTTCCTTACAGATGGAGAACTTTATGATCAAACGAGTGCTGGTCGACACGGGTTCCTCAGCCAATATTATTTTCGCTATAGCCCTTGCAGATATGGGAGCCGAGTTGGACAAGATCAACATACGGACGACAGTACTGATTGGGTTTAGTGGAGAGCAAAAATTCATGATGGGAGAAATATCACTCCCAATCTACGTAGCTGGAGTTAACAAAATGACCACATTCCCGGTCTTGGACAACCCATCGGCCTACAATCTGATCATGTGCAGACCTTGGATCCACGACATGAGGGCAGTCTCGTCCACCTTTCAGAAAGTTATATAATTCCCAACCAAGTGGGGGTTCAAGAAATTAGAGGTGACAGATTTGCATCAAGAAGCTGCTACCAGACGACTTTGAAGGCCAAAGCAGAGTCGGCATAGCAATTACAGGCTGGCCCTCGTGCTCCGGAGCCGACTCTACCAAATCTAGAAGAGCTCGACGAGGTCCAGATTCACCCTCAAGTTTCCAGATCACAAGGCATTGATTGGAGCTAATTTGAATCCCAAACTAAGAGTAGACTTAGTTGAATTCTTGAAAAAGCAACACGACAGTTTTACATGGTCTCACAAAGACATGACTGGAATCAACCCAGAGCTCATTACTCACAAATTGCATGTGGATCCAGGCAATAACCCCGTTAGGTAGAAAAGAAGGAAGTTCGCCCCTGAGAGGAACCGGATCATAGATGAAGAGGTTCAGAAGTTATTGCAGAATGGAGCAGTTAGGGAAGTACAGTTTCCAGAGTGGCTTGCAAATGTCGTAGTTGTGAAGAAAAAGAATGGGAAATGGAGAGTCTGTATCGACTTCACGGATCTGAACAAAGCTTGTCCAAAGGATTCGTTCCCACTGCCACATATTGATTCAATGGTCGATTCAAGTTACAACCAGATCCTTATGCATCCAGAAGATCAAGAGAAGACAGCATTTGTCACTAACCGAGGAATTTTCTGCTACAAGATTATGCAATTCGGCTTAAAAAATACGGGAGCAACATATCAACGAATGGTCACAAGATGTTCGACAGTCAAATTGGGAAGACAATGGAAGTTTACATAGACGATATGCTAGTGAAGTCTATTAATCAAGCAACATCTCAACCATCTGGAAGAAGCCCCTTCGACATCATAGACAGGTACGGAATGAATTGAATCCTACTAAGTGTGCATTTGGTGTCACCTCAGGAAAATTCTTGGGTACGTAGTCACTCGACGAGGGATGGAAGCAAATCCAGACCAGATTAAATCTGTTCTCGACATCCCTTCACCGTCCAGCCCGAAAGATGTCATGCGACTAACAGGGAGGATTGCCGCACTAAACAAGTTCATTTCCAAATCCCATATAAGAGTTTTCCATTCTTTTCAACTTTGAAAGGCGAACAGCTTCGAGATGACTCCCGCTTGTGAAGAGGCACTGAGAGGACTCAAACATACCTCACTACACCTCCTCTGTTGTCGAAACCACTCGACAATGAGAGACTCTACCTCTACTTGGG